>JAMLFY010000004.1:43651085-43714519 GCA_030441495.1 Dalbergia oliveri | reverse complement strand
ATGGTGCAATTGAGTTAGAAAACTCTAGGCGGTTAGTACACCATTGATAGAATATTTGATGTACCTCCATGTGCTAACAGACCAAGAGGGCTCAGTCTGGCCTACCTTTGGGTTGAAGCGCACACCCTCCATGAGGGTCCTGACCGTCCAACTTAGGACGTTAAAGCAAAGTGCTAATTGGGAGACAACTCACGTCATGTTTTTCCTTACTTTTCCTTTTCATTTTTCGCATTTTATTTATTTTAGTTTTGCATTTTTTTGCATCATATTTATTTTGTTTGTATTTTACATCATCCCTTTGGCACCCTAAAGGTCACATGCATAGGCTCACACCACATGCACTTTATTGACATGCTTGGCATTGACTTTATTTGTATTGCATGGCTTGGTGATTCACTTACGTCCGTATTGAGTACATACACTTTTACCCGTGTAGATGTTTTAGCCTCTTTGATTGGACTATCATATGTCATGTTTATTTGTTCATGTGTGCTTCCCTCTTTGGATTTGCATTCTAGAACTTGCTTAGGGTCTTGTTTTGAAAATATGTTTTTCATGTGCATGTTTGAATATGATTGAGGCATTTCTTGTTTTTAGCCACCTGCCCATATAGCCAACATTTGCATGTTACCATTGTTTAACCCCTTTGAGCCTTATTGTCCATTCTTTTGTTTTAGCATATCCTTAGCCAAAAGTGAAAAACCATGAAAAACCCGAACCTTTTAGGCTTAAAGAGCATTTGTGTAAATTCTTATATGTGCTTGAACATAAGTGTGGGGAGAGCATGAGGACATGCCCCAATTTAAGTGCCGGGAGGAACAATGTGTACTCAAAATTCAAGTGGCATACCAAGAAAATAAAAAAAAAGAAAGAAAAAAAAATTTTTGAAAGAGTTTGGTTGAAGGTGTGCCACATTGAAAGATAGGTTTGTAACTCGTTTAAGATAGACAAGGTGTACCCTTAGACACTTGTGCTCTTGGTGTATGCATTTGCTCTACTTTGACTAGGCTTAGCTCATTGACCTTTATATTCTTCCACCTTCACCTAAACCCCATCACAACCAAAAACAAGTCCTCTTGATTCAATATGTATGTGTGTGTAACAAATGGAGAATGAGACCCTTGACAAGCCTATGGTAATGCATTTTCATTTGAGGTGATTTGAGTGTACATCTTATCCTAAAACACTTGAGTGAATGAGTGACAAACACTAACTTTGGGAGGATTTTTGTACTTGATTCATTCATCATGCATGTGGATTCCACCTTGTGTGCTATGTTCTCGTTATGCCTTGCTTGTTGAGATCCTCTTTGATTGTTGGTGTAAAAAGTCATTGCTTATATCTCTAGGTCCATTGGATTGGTGTATTGTTATTTTCCATGCATCATGCATTTTTAGAGTTAGGAGTCCAGTTGCTTTGGCCGTCCATCCATTAGTCTCTTGCATGAGGACATGCAATTGTTTCAGTGTGGGGGAATTGATAAACGGTCGTTCACGTCTATATTTACTTCTAAACCTTAGGTTTTTGCATGGGTTTTTGATGTGTTATTGAGGAAATTAATAGTGTTTTATGAATTGAACCTCAATTCATGATTTTGAGAAATCAATGTCAATTGCTCCATTTTTCTTTTGTAAATAGTTAAATCTTGTTACCATTAACTTGTCTCCGTGAGTTAGGTTTTTGTGCATAGGAGCATTACATTGAGTGCAAGCATCAAGAGCAGGAGCTGGAATTGAAAGAAGCAAAAGCCCACCATTAGCGGCTGACGGCTCAAACAGAGAGCACAGAGATTCATCTTGAATGCGGCCGTTCCGTGAAGTCAGCGCTCCCCGCGATAACTTGATTTTTTGTTGCCGTTTTATTGGGCCAATCTTGGGGCCCCTTGGAGGGGAGAACGCAAAAACGTAGAGGAAGGACAGCAGCCGGCATCTAGGTTTAGTTTTAGGAAGATTAGATCTCTCTCTCTCTCTCTCTCTCTCTTTCTCTCTCTCTCTCTCCCCACTCTCTCTCTAGGTTTTGGGAGTTCCCAATCTTTGTTTTGGCTCCCATTTGGGATTGTAATTTATAGCTTTCTTTCAATAACTTGTTGTGAAACTCCCCCTATGGAGGAGTAATCTCTTTACCGTGTGCAAGGAATGAAGATTGAGTTTGTTCTTGAGGTTTCCAATTTTAATTGCAATTCATGGTTGATTTTTCCTCCCGTTATTTTCTTTTGATATCAATTGTGAAGATTTTTGTGATTGTATTTTTAAGAGTTGTTTGGTTGTGCATTCATTTGTATGCATAATCTAAATACCATTGGGATATTGGTTCGATTGATTTAATTACATCCAATTGGTTAGGGATTGAAATTAACTCCGATAGGAATTAAGTTGCTTAATTGGTAATTAAACTGGCATAGGTTCATAGAATCACGATCGTGAATTACTAGTTCATATGTTAGTCAAACCCTTAGTGGAAGTGCGATTGTATAACTCTAAGTAGAATTGCATCATTGTTGTGTGATAACATAACTAATGAAAGTAACCACACCGTGAATTTATCTTTTGAACCGATGATTGAACAATTCTTGATCTGAAGGACTCTTGTACAGGAATTCTCATATAAGTTTCTTATTATAATTTCTTAATTTAATTTAGTTGCTATAATTTCTAAAACCCCCAAATCTCTTGAATCAATTAGAACACTTCCTTGTGAGATGACTAGTTGTGCCCTCTACTACATTTCTTGGTGCAACTTAGCACTTTATAAATTTTTAATTTGTTGTGGAAGGAACACTCGCACCACCCTGTGGATGTAACATCCTAATATTTAACCCAATACGCCTAGGACGTATCAAGATTAATTATTAGTTATTACTTCCCTTTAAATTCATTTACAAAATACTTAGCGGAAAATAAGGTAAATTTTTTTTTTTTAATGATTATGTAAAACAAAGTGCGAGCCTTTGCGTATAACATAAACAAGCGTAAGGCGGAAGAATAAATAAATCATACAGAACATAAGCATCAAAGAACACCTCAATCATGAGAACAATCATCATAATATTAGTTAACATAGTTTAATACATGACCATGAGTTACAAAGGAAAGCATAAAGTCTTACCCATATAGTGGGCAGAGCTTGCAGGACAATAATAGAAATAAGAAACATAACAATGAATACATGAAACCCCAAAAGATACTCCCCACAATAACAATGCTCCCCTCTAAGAGCCTACAGACGACGCTAATCCTCGATGGAAAGATGTAACCTACGAACTGTCGAAGCTCCTCGGATGTGGCCCATTGAAGAGGGGACGTGGGCATGCGAATCGCGGAGTGACGTGACCACCTTGGTGAGGGTGCCTCTCGGCTGACATACACGCCACATAGGCCTCGACGAGACCGTGTCCTCGCTACCCCTATCACCAAAGGCAGAAGGGTGGAATCCTCCGAATAAGGATCGGCCGTGAGTCCTCTGAAGAGGTCCCCCTGAACGACGTATGAGGGGTACGTACTCGGAATAGTCAAGCACCTGAGGATGATGGTTGGGCGGGCTTCTGTCATCATGGGTCGCGTCCTCTCAAAAATCATGTCATCTCCAAAGGGAGAGGTCAGAGTGAGCGAAAACTGGAAACTGGGAATGCAAACGGCGACCCACGTATGCAAAAATGCGTATAGCACAATGACCCTTGAAGTGGTAGGACTGATGATCTGGATTGTAGGCAGCTCCATACGAGCGCATCAACAAAAATCATGAATGACGCCATCAGTCTGAAGACGTAACGGAAGAGAAACGAGGGAGGGGTGAGAATCTTGCTAAAGAATCTCAGGAGGGAATCCTCTATCCTAATGTCATCGTTTACGTCCCAAGAACCTTGGGTTTATTATAAAAAGGTTAAACATGCATAGGTTCATTATGAGGTTTTCACAAAAGATATTTATCCAAGGTCTATGTCTTTTATAATGAATCTTAATGCATGTATGCAGCATAATAGTTCATGGATGCATGGCAGTACTTTAGGTAAACCAAACAATAATCAAACAACATGTAAGTGGCATGTAACTTCTCTTTGAACATCTTTCCTTCTTCTCAACTTGTGACACTAAACATAATAGTAACCGCACCCTTAAAACTAGGCTATGAGCTCATACCTTAACTAGTCGTCACTAGTTCTTACTTATCCTCTTGATAAGCGAATCATAATCATCATAATAATCCCGACTCCAGAGTACGGGTAGGGGCCTAAGGATCACCCATCATGGGACTTTTTCCTTTTCGAAACGCATCGACTTAAGACCAACGACTTTGTCCGCTTTGGCAGGCTAATGTCTATGCCCTCACGGTTTTGCCTTTCTTCTCACCCTAGGAGGAGAAGTACGTCTCGGTGTGTCACATTAAACATCTTATTTTCAAAACTTTCTTAAGTCCCTCAAATTTGACGGAAATTCAGCATAACACTACACTCGAATTTCCTCAAATTTGAGTCATGCCACATAATCTCAATCACATGTATCATTCTTATGGAACTTTCTCAATTAACAACTTTCTAGTTCACATGAGCATACTCTTCATATTTCGAACCTCATGCATCTCAAATTGAAGCATAACACTTCATCACATCAACACGCCAATTATACACATAAGGTTTCATGCTCAAGATATTAACATAATCACATCATCATAAATATGCTCACTCGGCCTCCTATCTCATAGTATCTTATGCTTTGGCCCTTATCGGGCTTAAACTTGTATTCTAATTATTCCAATACCCATATTACATCTTTATTACCCCCCAAGAGGTCATCACTTAAACTTTTCTCTAAGATTTAGGCTTACTAAAAATTCCAAACAGCATTGTGCATGTAAGGGTAGAAAAATATCATACGCTTATGGGGCTTAGAATCTCCGTTCGTGACCCTTTTTAAGATCCGTCTTCGCCTAAAGCTCCATAATCAATTCCTAAACCAATTATGAGGGGTTCCTAGGCATGTTTTCTAAGTTGTAAACCATTTTCCTCAATCTAACTATGCTGGAACAGAATTGTACATTGCCATGTCTAGATGTGCTAGAATTTTCATTTTAAGTCCTTATCATCACCTTAAGCTTTGTAATTAATACCTAATCATTTATGAAGGGTTTTTATACATGTTTTACTGATTATGAACCATTTATCCTTGAATTAATTATGCTGGAACAGGTTTGCATTTTTGTGCATTAAAGTGTTCTAGAATTCTCATTTTTAATCCTTTCAAGTTACTTATTCTTTTCTAACTTTTCTAAATCGATCCTTGCTTCACTCAAACATAATTTTACACATTTCCACACCATAAATAGATTTAGTACAGTGGCCAAACATGGAGGGCAGAACCAAAATGTAAAGCCCATAAAATCACATAATCTCATGAATTAAAATGCATACAAGTTGCTAGTTTTCTCTTGGAATAATTCTAGGAATTCAAAACTCTTTTAGAACTCAAATTCTTACATTAAAATCATGTGATTACACATGAGGTCAGTAGCTAAATTAACTTGTTCATAAAATAGATTTAAAGTGTATAATTTCATTCATAATGTTGCTTAGGTGCTCCTAAGCTTAGAAAAATTACAAAACATGAACTATGGACACTTGTGATTAGAGGAACTCATACTAAGTCCATCATCATCACCACAAGGCCGAATGGCTTCTTTAAAATGCCAACATTTTCTTAAAACCTTACATAGGATACTTGGGCAAGTCTTTGAGCTCTAGATCATTAAAGTGATGACATAAACTTAAACATGCTATGCACTTCATTTTTATTCTTCATTAGAAAATAAAGTGAGAGCATAAAATAAACATGAGATGCACTCATTTGTTATCTTTAGAATTTAAGTGATGGCATAAAATATAAATGTGCTAGACAAGAAAGTAAACATGAGATGCAAGGTTCAATTCTTTATTTTAGTGCTTTAGGCCCCTTGAGGTATTTACAAATCAACAATCAACTTTAAGGTTGAAATAGGTAGGCTTTGAGATTTATTAAGTGAGAATGCAATTCTTGTTTTAATCTTTAAGTTGTTTAGTGATGACATCAAAATAAACATGCTATGCAAAGCATAAAGTAAACATGAATGCATCTTATTTTATCTTAGCTAGAGCTCTTGCAAGACTTTAAAGGAACATAAACCTCAACCCATTATGTATCATAAGGCAAGCTTTAGAGTTCTTAGCACCTAGACTTCAAGGAAGTCTTAAGGTTTGAACTTCATCATCAAGCTCAAGAAAATAGACACAAAGCTCAACACTTTGTCTAAACAAAATACAAGAACTAAGTCATATTCTTTATTTTATTGCTCATGGGCTTCAATCTAGAGTAAAACTCTTAGAACGGCCGACCAACTTTAAGGTTGGCAAGGGTAAGCTTAGAGCTCTTTGAAAACATGTGATTAATTTTCTTAACAAAACTTTTGTGATCTACTTAACATTTTTAGCAAACTTTGTTCAAATAAAAGAAAAGGAAACCGAAATCTTTTAAGGAAAAGAGAAAGGAAAAACTTTTAAGGGAGGAAGAAAGGAAATCCGAAATTATGAGCAAGAAAAGAATGAAAAACACAAGCATGTATGGTCCAAGACCAAGTTGTTTCAAGCTTTAGAGGTTTCTCACATGACAACAACAAGTCATTATCTTGAAACCTCATCATCAAGCTCAAGTTCTTCTCATAAAAAGGCCTCTTGGCCGAAATGAAAAGAAAGAAGGAAAAGAGTTTGAACCAAGAGAAAACTAGAACTTTTCTTGAAGGAAACAAGTAAAAACTTGAAAACAAAACCCCTACCTAAGGAAGTCTTTGAATGGAAGAAAGAAAGCTTGATTCTTGAAGAGTTGAGAAGACAAAATCTCCTCTTGGAAGTGATGATGGATTCGGCCAAGGAGGATGCTCAAGGAAGATGATTTTTCCTTGAGTTTCTAAGCTTGGGAATGGAAAGTTTGAGTGTTTGAGAGATGGTTTAAGGTGAGGTAGTGGTGGTTTATGGTTGTTTGTGGTGGTGGCAAGGTTCTTGGAGAGGAAGAAGAAGTTGAAGAAGAAGAAGAAAGAAATTTGAGAGAAAATGCAAGAAAGTGCAAGACAACTAAACTTAGCAAATGATCTAAAGTGTATCAAGGTTCTTCAAGGCTTGGTATTTATAGAAAATTTTGCACAATGGAGGCTGATTAGGAAGGATGGCCGACGGCCTTGCTTGGTCAAGGGGAGAAAAATATCTCTTATAAGGTATGGCTTTGAGTATGGGTTCAAGCATGGTGAAGTATGGGCAAAGTATGGGCAAGGCATGGCTCTTTAGTGATGAAAAATTCAACATGTGACACTCCTTGGAGGCCATGCATTTGGCCAAATTTGGGACAGCCAAGGGGAGGATTTGTTTGTTCATGTAATTGTGGTTTAGTGATGTGTTTAGGTGTTTCTTTGATTAAGGTTTTGGTTAGGAGTTGTAAGAAAGTGTTTAGGTGAGGTAATTGGGTAATTAGGAGTGTCAAGACTTGATTAGGAGTGGTCCTATTAGATTAACAAATTAAATTCATTTTTTAGTCAAATGAGGTATGGCACAATTCCTTAATTTAAGGAATTGGAAGAGAAAATACTATTCAAGATTCCATGACTAGGAATCTTGAATTAAAGAATGCAATTAGAGTTTATCTAAGCAATCTTAGGTTCTAATTAACCTTAATAAATTATTTTGACTCTAGATTAATTATCGAAATAAATTAATCTTCGATTAGAGCCTAATATTGCTTAGGTTTGCTTAATTGCGTCATTAGGCTCACTGGACACTGTTCTAGGGGCAAAATGGTAATTTTACATTAAACTGCCCGGACCTTCCCCGACTAAACATCAAACATCACTCAAAAACATCATTCTAAACTTCCTGGAAAAATTCTTGGGCTCAAACGGCACCTTTTACCCGTGTAGAACACGCAGGGTATTTTGGTCATTTTGAGCCGAAAGTTTAGAAAACGAGATTTTCACCTCGATATCAAACATAACAATTATAACCCCTTCAAACATTGAGTTGACCCATTTGAGGATTGCCTGGTCAACTGTCCTTTAATTCTGGTAAAAATGACCTTAGGGACATTTCGGTCATTTGTACTCAGAACGAGAAAATCCGTTACATTACTCCCCTCCTTAAAAAGAATTTTGTCCTCGAAATTCGTTACCTTAGAAAAGCTTAGGATACTTTGTCCGCATCTCGGATTCCAACTCCCATGTGTGCTCCTCTATCTTGTCTCGTCCCCACGCGACTTTCACCAAAGGAACGAACTTGTTCCTCAACCCCTGACACCTCGATCCACGATCCTCGTTGGTGGAGATGAAAGTTACGTCCTCCCTTAACTGTACATGCTCTAGCTATAACACATGGCTAGGGTCGGATTGATATTTTCTTGGGAGACGTGAAAGACGTCATGAAGATTTGACAGATTTGGAGGTAGAGCTATTTTGTAGGCAACTCCCCGACTCTCTGAAGGATTTCAAAAGGACCGAGAAATCAAGGACTCAACTTCTTGACTCTCATGGCTCTACCTATGCCTATAGTGGGGGTAATTCTTAGAAAACATGCTCACCTTCTTGAAACTCCAACGCTTTCGCCGCTTGTCCGCATAGCTCTTTTGTCGGCTTTGAGCAGTCAAGATTCTATCCTTGATCATTCTTATTTGCTCTGTGGTTTCCCTCACTACATCCGTCCCAAAACGCTTTGTTCTGGGATCATGCCAACACAAAGGCGACTGGCACTTCCTTCCATACAAGGCCTCGTACGGTGCCATACCGATGCTCGCATGATAACGTTGTTATACGTGAACTCGATAAGCGCAGGTACTTATCCCAACTCCCTTTTCTATCCAAAACACATGCCCTTAACATATCTTCCAATGTTTGGATAGTTCTTTCGATTGTCCATCTATTTAAGGGTGGTAAGCAGTGCTTAAACACAGCTTTGAACCAAACGCCTTTTGAAAGGCTCCCAAAACGTGACGTAAACCGCGGATCTCGATCCGAGATTATCATCGATGGAACTCCATGTAACCTCACTATCTCTTGGATATACAACTGGGCCAACTTATCTAGGGAAAAGGTTATCTTGATGGGTAGGAAATGGGTCGACTTGGTTAACCTGTCCACTATTACCCAAATAGCGTCATGGCCGGCTTGGGTTCTAGGTAGGCTGGTCACAAAATCCATAGATATACTATCCCACTTCCATTCGGGGATAGGTAAAGGTTGCAACATTCCTGAAGGCTTTTGGTGTTCAATCTTCACTTTTTGATAGACCAAGCACTTACTAACCTAGGCTACTATGTCCTTTTTCAATCCGAACCACCAGAACATCTTCTTTAAATCCTGATACATCTTGGTGGCACCAGGATGGATGGTGAAGTGGCTTTTATGGGCCTCCTCCAAGATACTCTCTCGGAGGTCACCATCTTGCGGTACACAAATCCGCCCTTCAAACCTCCATAACCCATCGGTCCCTTGCTCAAAACCCTTAAGCTTTCCAGCCTTAACTACTTCGAGTCTCCCTAACTCCTCATTTTCTACTTGTGCCATCATAACCCTGTTTAAACCCACTTGTCACTGTAAGATGGCACATCCTCACACTCTTTTCTGATATTGACATCCCCAAATTCATGTCCCTAAACTTCTCTATTAGCTCAACTTCCTTGACCATCATGTGGGATAAGCGTAATGACTTTCAACTCAAGGCATCGGCGACCACATTGGCCTTGTCAGGGTGGTAACTTAAGCCGAAATCATAGTCCTTTAGAAACTCCATCCACCTTCTTTGCCTCATGTTTAACTCCTTTTGATAAAAGAGATGCTTAAGACTCTTGTGATTCAGAGAAAACTTCGAACCTTACTCCATATAAGTGATGCCTCCAAATCTTCAAGGCAAACACTATGGCGGCTAACTCTAGGTCATGGGTAAGGTAGTTAACCTCATGTGGCTTGAGTTGTCTAGACGCATAGGCTACCACTTGCCTATTTTGCATCAACACACAGCCTAAACCCTTTCCCAAAGCATCACAATAATGTGAGACATCCACTAGTGCTTCTTCTATCAATTTTATCTCCTGTATAATCTGCATCACAATAGCCTTTAAGATCAAAGAGTTAGTTCTAGGATACCATAATCCAAGAGATACAATTTCAAGTAAATATCTAAAAATTCTTTTACTAGCAAGATTAGATTCTCTTGGATTAGATTGAAATCTTGAACATAATCCCATACTAAAAGATATGTTTGGCCTTGATGAGATTAAATACATTAATGATCCAATCATTCCTCTATATTTCGTTTCATCAACATCTTTACCATTCTCATCTTTGTCAATTTTGGCAAGGGATCATCTGGAGTTGCCATTGGCTTTGCTTGATCCATCTTATATTTTTTTAGCAACTCCTTTGTATGCTTTTCTTGGTTGAGAAATATTCCTCTAGATGTTTGTTTCACTTGAAGTCCAAGAAAAAAGGTTAACTCTCCCATCATACTCATATCAAACTCATTAGCCATTAACTTTGAGAATTCCTCACATAAGACATCATTAGTAGAACCAAAAATTATATCAACAACATAAATTTTCACTAAAAGAAAATCTTGATTTGTGCTTTTAATAAGAGAGTAATATCAATTTTTCCTTTTTGAAAATGGTTTTCTAAAGAAATGTACTTAATCTCTCATACCAAGCTCTAGGAGCTTGTTTTAATCCATATAAAGCTTTAGAGAGTTTAAGAACATGGTTTGGAAATCTTTTATCTTCAAAATCGGGAGGTTATTTGACATATACTTCTTCGTTAATAATTCCATTTAGGAATGCACTTTTAACATCCATTTGATATAATTTAAACCCTTGATAAGCGACATATGCTAGTAGCATTCAAATGGCTTCCATTCTAGCAACTGGAGCATATGTCTCATCAAAGTCTATACCTTCTTGTTGATTGCAACCTTGAGCAACCAACCTTGCCTCATATCTCACTATGTTCCCTTGCTCATCTAACTTGTTTCTAAAAACCCATCTTGTTCGTATAATGGTTGTATTTTCTAGTTTTGGAACAATTGACCATACTTGGCTTTTGTCAAATTGTTGTAATTCTTCTTTCATAGCTTTTATCCAAGCTTCATCATTTAGAGCTTCACTGATTGGCTTTGGTTCTATTTGAGATATGAATGCCCATTGCAATTTTTGAATGAAGCTCTTGTTCTCAAGCCTTGAGATGTATTTCCAATGATGAATTCATTTGGCTAGTTACTAGTGGCTTTCCATTCCTTTGGGATTTTATTCTTGGCCTTTTGGACAAATGCTTCAGTTTGAAGTTGTTCAATTCAGATTATTTAGAAGCAATTTTTGGTTCTGGGTGCAATGTTTCCTGCACTTGAGAGACATTCCTGGAGTTTCTTCATTTTTAGCAGAATTTGTTTTTCCAAGTTCTTCAAATATGTTGTCCTCCTGAAATATCTCCAAATTTTCACATTTTGGATTCTTTTCTGCATTTTCAAGGTTAGTTTCACGAAATACAACATGCATAGTTTCCTCTATTATTCTAGAACTTAGATTGAATACTCATATGCTTTACTCCTAGTTGAGTAACCAATGAATATCCCATCATCCGTTCTAGCATCAAACTTTCCCAGGTTGTCTTTGTTATTTAATATGAAGCATTTACATTCAAATGCATGAAAATAATGAAGAGTTGGTTTGGTTCCATTCCAAAGTTCATAAGGAGTTTTCTTTAATATGGGCCTTATGAGTGTTCTGTTAAGAACATAACAAGCTATATTAATAGCTTCAGCTCCCAAATTTTTTGGAGTTTGATTTTCACAAAGCATAGCTCATGTCATTTCTTGCAAAGATCTATTTCTTCTCTCAACAACTCCATTTTGTTAAGGTGTAAGAAAAGTTATGAGATATGTCATTTTCATCACAATAGGATTCAAAATGTTGATTTTCAAATTGTTTACCATGATCACTTCTTATAGATATAATGGACCTTCCTTTTTCATTTTGAACCTTTTTGTAGAAATTTTGAAGGTGAGAAAATGCTTCATCCTCATGTGCTAGAAATAGAACCCATCCAAATCTTGAAGAATCATCTACAATGACCATTCCATATCATTTTCCTGCCAAACTTTGTGTTCTAGTTAGTCCAAATAGATCAAGATGTAGTAGTTCTAAGGGCTTTGTGGTTGAGATCACATCCTTGGGTTTAAAAGAGGATTTTGTTTATTTGCCCTTTTGACAAGCATCACAAACTATATCCTTTTTGAATTTGATTTTTGGGATGCCTCTCACCCAATCCTTATTAAGCAATTTAGAGATTTGATACATGCTAGCATGTCCTAATCTCCTATGCCAAAGCCATTTATCATTTTCAAAAGATGCAAGGCATCTTACATCTTGAGCCTTTAGATCATTTACCTAACACCATATATATTTCCACATCTTTGGCCGGCAAACAATATATGATTATTACTCTTCTTATGAAAAATGCATTTGTCACTATAAAAAACAACGCGATAGCCATGATCACACAATTAACTTACACTAAGTAAATTGTGTTTTAATCCATTCACATGAAACACATTATCAATAGTAGTGGAAGATGATTTACCTATTTTTCCAATGCCAATAATTTTTCCTTTTCCATTGTCTCCAAATGTTACATTTCACCATTTTGATGTTTGAGAGATGAGAACATGGCTTCATTTCCAGTCATATGCCTTGAGCATCTGCTATCAATGTACCAAAGCTCCTTTCCCTCTTTCTTTGGTTTGCTCTTTCTAGAGGAATAACAGGTTGTCTTTTATGCATCCAAAGTTGTTTAGGAACCTTGTCATAGGGAGTTCTAAATTCACCTATAGCATTTCTATTCACAAGCACAGGAACTACTCCATTTTCCTTTTTAGCCCAGCCAATAAAACATCTATTTGATAAATGTCCTACTTGTTTGCAATTATAGCATTCTTCAGCATCCTGCACTTTCTTTTTGGCTTTGAGGCTTTAACAAAATGTTTCATGTATGGTTTTTTATTTTGAAAAGACTTGGTGGTTGATGCACCAAATTTTTGTTCAAAGAGACCTTTATAAAACTAGTTTTGTTCATAGGCATAATATCCCAAAGCCTTATTAATTGTACACCTTTGTTATCCCAAAAGATTTTCCAAATTCTTTGTTCCTTGGACAAATTTGGAAGGTCAGAGGTGAGTGCTTCAACTTGCTATTTCAATGAATTATTTTCAGATTAAAGAGTGTTAGCTAAAGAACTATTCAAGCATTCTTTTAGAGCTTCAATCTCATTTGCTAATAAGTTATTTTCAGCAAATAAGATTTCCTTCTTTCTTTATTGCAGTATATTTTGATAACATGTTCTTTGAGTTAACAAGTACACCATCAATAATATCAATAAGTTCATATGTTGTTATATCAAAAAAATTTACCTTCTCATTATCATTTGTCATGAGACATAGATCAGCGAACATGCTTTCCTCATCTTCACCCTGGAAAAGTCATTTTCCAACTCTTCCAATGTGGACAACAACCCTTCTTCTTATACTTCTTTCCTTCCTCCTTTTTTTGTAGCAAAGGGCATTCATTTTTTAAATGACCTAGTTGTTTGTAGTCGTATGTTATGTCCTTTTTGCTTGATTCCTCTGAAGTTATCCTTCTTTGGAAAACTTCCTTCTGCCTTTCTCTCTTCTTCCACATCTTCATAATTCTTTGAGCAAACATGCTGAATTCATCATCTTCCTCCAACTCCTCTTCAGATTCAAATTTGTATATTTCTTTTACTTTAGATTTCAGTGCTAGTCCTTTCTTTTTCTTCTCATTTTTTAGATGAGTTGTTTCGAAGGCAATGAGATTACCTCTTAGCTCATCATAAGTCAATGTGCTGATGTCTTACCTTCTTCAATGGCTGTTATTTTGGACAGCCATGGTGTTGTGAGACTTCTAAGAATTTTTCTTACTAATTCTTCATCTTCAAAGCACTTCCCCATCATGTCCAGATTGTTGATAATTACAACAAAGCGTTCAAACATTTGATCAATGTTTTCTTCTTCTTTCATACTAAAGAGCTCATATTCTTTCATGAGCATATCAGTTTTGGTTTGTTTGATCTGCTTTACCTTCATGAGTTACTCAAAGTTTATCCCAGATTTCTTTGGCACTCCTACATTTGGACACCTTTTCTGTATTCTTCAAACTTATGGCATGTAGGAGATTAACTGCTTTGGCTTGCATTTCAATTTTTGGTTTCTCTTCTGTAGTCCATTCCTCATTACTTTTAATGATGCTTTGTCCTTGTTCATTTGTAGTCATGGGCACTTCAACTCCTTTAGTGATTATCTTCCAAGGTCATAGTCCTAGACTGAATGAAGATTCTCATTCTTTCTTTCCAATAGGGATAATTGACTCTATTGAAGAAAGGAGGATTTGTAGTTGATTGACCTTCAGATGAGTGTAAGGAACAATGTTTGCCATGCTTGTTCTTTGGATCTTTTTGCTCCAAGCGGTTAAGCTTACCCTAGAGGCCTTGCTCTGATATCAATTGATGGTATCAGATCACTTGAGAAATGGGGGGTTTAAATCAATTGATCCTTTAAAATTTTCTGCACACTTAACAACAGGAAAAATGTTCACCCAGATGTCTCCTGTGAATTTAGGAGATATTCATATAACAGTGTGTGATTTTTTGATAAGCTTTAGATACAATGTTTATATGTTTGTTTTCCTTTTAAAGAATATATCAATATTCTAAGATTGTATGAATTTCGCAGGACAAAAAGAAAGACGTAAAGATAAGAGATAGAGTTAAAGAGAGTGCACCAAGAACTTTTATACTAGCTCAACTTCAATGTGAAGTCTACTCTAGTCCTTACCAATGTTGATGAGAGTTTTACTAATTTCTAAGTCCAAATAGAGATTCAACAATACATAGTTGCTAACTTTACCAACTAAAATCTCTCACAATGTACAAACTCAAGATTCCAACAATGACCAAGACAAATATCTAAATGATAAGCTCTAACTTTTCAGAATATTCTCACAAATACCACTTAGGAAAGCTCAACTATATGAATTTTGTACTAAGTCTTGGTGGTTGCTAGAGCTTTTGACAAACCAATATATAGAGATACCTTGACACAGTCCAAGGTTTTCATAAAGAAAATGACAAACCATTTGTTTGAAATGAGGCTGCATAATTTCGGCAAGAGGCTTGAGGGAAGAGAAGAGCAATCATTTTCTTCTTTGATGAAAGTTAAAAGTTATTCTTCTTTTATGCAGAAACCTTTTAGCAAAGAGGGTACCAAGTTGATATAAGTTTTTTACCGTTTCTATAGGCACCTATTGTCCCCTTTTCTGTTGTCCTTTTTGTGCGTTATCATAAGGAATGACTTTTTTCCTTTAGCTATTGTCCCACTACATCCCATACTTTGTGTCTTATTGAGTACTCTTTCTCCATTTCTTTTGTACTTTAGGATGTAGACTTTTTCCCACTTTAGGGTCTCATAAGCTTCTAAAGAAGTCCTTTTTATTATACAATACTACTTGCCTTCAGTTTTGTCAAGCTTCGTATACAATGCCTTGGTTTAGGTGTTGTGCACGGCATTTTAAATCAGATCAAGGATGTCTCCTGTGAAGTAACGAGATATTTGTTGTCTAATGTAATTTTGAAACACTTTAACAAATATATTAGAAGGATTTATAACTATGTCATCATTTAAAGATTCTCAAACCAACATCATATATTTTCCACACATCACAAATCATCCGCTATACTCCCCACAATGCTTACTGGGGATGATCTATCTTTGATGGAAATGAAAATAATCGTATACTCTCAACAACCAAACATGTCCTCTATAATTTCTTTTTTTTTCATGATTCTATATCCAGTCACCTTATTGACTTGATCCATCATAGGCCTATTTAACTCAAGATTATGACAGGCACACTACATGCTTCCATGGAGGTAACATGGCTAGATTCCTCACAATATCACTGACACATAGTCCACCCATTTTTTTGCCTTTGGATTACCTCCCATGTAGTGAACTTGTAAAGCCACTTTTTTGTGGCAAAAAGTCCAAAATCTTGGGCACTTGCAATTCGGTGCCATAAATGCTTACAAGATTTAGATTATGTTTTCTTCCAAATTGTTGCGCTTGAGCCAGATTCACAAGCAAATTTTTCTTTCTTTCATTTAGCAAGGAGGAATTGGAGGAGGAGGCTCGGCTATAAACAAACACCGCCCCCAGTGGTTGTGGTATCCCTAACCAAGATCAACACATCCTATAGTGAGTTTAGTGGGAGTTTCTCCTACTTTTATTGAGAGGTATATTCTCCTAAAAGAGAATGTGTAATTTTATCTTTCATATAATGAAAACCTTCTTTGTCTTACTCGTGATTTTTTTCAAATCATTAAGGGTTTTTCATATTAAATATTTTATGTCAATTATAATTTTCTCAACTCTATTTCATTTGCATTATCCTATTTCCATAACTCTTAATACCCAACACATTTTACCACCATAGGAATGGATCTGCCACTATATTTTATTCCCTAAAAAATTATGTTCTGCAAGGAAATAATTTTCTGAACTACCACATGTGGTATCCTAAATATGCCCAAGTAATACATAGATGGATTATTCAAGGCTGCTTATATCAATTGCACCCTTCCACCTCGTAATGACTATTTACTGTAGCACCCATTCAGCCTTTTCCTAATTTTGTCAATACCTGGTTCCCACATTGCTGCGTTTGTTAGCTTCGTGCCAAGAGGAATTGCCAACTAAATTATATATAAGTGCTTTATTCATTGATTGACATATAAGCTATTATATTAAAAATATAGGGAAAGTAGAAAACAATAATAACTCACAAAACTTATACGTCAATTAATAAATATATCAAAACAAGTATTTTCTTACCCCTAGTACATCTAAGTATTTTTTATTTTTGATTTGTCATAATTAATTATCAACCCAAAATGGTCTAGAATCCTTCTAATAGTAATTAAAAACCTTAGATTCTTCTAGTGCAAACAAGAGCGTGTCATCGATGAATTGCAAGTGGGAAAAATTGACTTCCTATTCTCCGAAATTAATGCCTTCGGCCACACCAGTTTCAACAGTTCTTCCGAGCAACTTACTGAGAATATTGCTTATCACATCAAATCTTCTCATATTAAATGTGCCGAACTAGCACTTAGTCTATTAAATATAATTTAATTATTCTCTGATAAAATATACACAAATCTTATTATTCAAAATATTTCATGTCCCTTAACTTAAATATTCTTTCTGTAAGTCTTAACCTAATATATCCCTTCTCCAATTTTTTTCTCCCAATAATAATTAATTGGCCCATAATAATCGCTTCATCATACGAAGATGTTGCAACATACCAATATCCCTTCTTTCTGTTGCAAACTTGCAATATGGTTTGAAGTTTTCGGGGTTCATGGCTCTCAGTTCTGTGGACAGAGCGATGGTTGTTATGCGTAAGGTTTTGGCTCTAAATAATCAGCTTGAAGGGGTCTTGTTTTGGTTTGACAAATACAGATTTTTGGTTTGAGATCTTCCCCTCATTCTATCGGTGGTGGGACCAAGCCTTATGTGTGTTTCTCGGTGATCAGAGAGTTCCTGGGCTTAGTTGAGAGATGAGAAATCTGCTTGGGCTACTGATTGAGTTGGCCTTTTTCTTTTTAATGTTGTTGATCCTTAACTTCCATGTTCAAAGCGCACATCTTCGGTACATGTGAGCTCAGGTCCAATCCTTTTGATAGTTTGATTTTGTAGTTTCGTTTATCTAGACTCCTTTGCTGAATCTCGTTTTCTGCTTCGCCTCTTTATCTTTTGAAGAGTTAAGCACCTAGTATTAAAAAAGGAAAATTGCGTAACAATCGCTCATTACAAGAAGTGTTTCCCATAGACAATCTAGGTTAAAAGTTTAACGTTGACGGATAATCAATATGTTTCCTTTTAGTTTAGAATAGCATACAACTCAATCTTTCTTATATATTGGTCCAATGGTTCGTTGAAGTGAATTCAACAACGGAGGAATGTTTATAACCAGCAAAAACCAAAGAATGAATTGGCAGAAGAAATGATGGCGTACAAGTGATGTAATTACGCAATATACATTACCAAATAGCAACTAAGCACCCTTCTTGGTAACCCATGGTTTGATGACAGCAACAACAATGATTATAACAACCACAAGAAGTATCATGATAGCAATGCACATCCATTTTCTAGAGTTTCTTTGTAGTTTCTTCGCCTTCTGGAGGGCAGTATTACCTTGCTGCACGTGATCTACTGCACTTGAAACCTGATCCAAGAGGAAGAAAACCAACTTTCATGACAAATATAACTCAGCCAAACAGTTTTAACACAGGGACTAGCTATATATATTGTAACGAGTATAAGTCACTGGGATAACCACAACCCAAAAGCAAAGCTTGCTATTGGAATGGAGAGCCCAAGTTTTTATAAGGCCTCCTTTTCAAGGTAGCCTCCCTGATGTAGAACTCATTATATTACTAACCCCAAGTCTCAATAAGAGCATCATTTGTAACAAGCATAAGTCTTTGGGAAAACCACACCCCAAAAGATAGTTATTGAAGTGAGAGAGCCCAAATCCTTATAAAGTCTCCCTTTCAAGGTGGTCTCACTCGTAACATATATACACAAAGACATGTATGCATCCAGTGACTGCCTAGTATCTAATAAAGTGATCCAAATACCTGTGATTCTATGTTGTCAAGCATGTCTCCTTGTGCATCGACCAGCACAGCAATATCCATAAATATCTGCCAAAACATGAAACTTATTATGGTCCAAACTTGATATATACCTCTCACTTCACATATACATGTAAATTCATTTCCCAGTCTTTTTAATAAGCCTTGCAAAAGTACTTTCAGGAAATATTTGGTTTTTTGAAAATATTTTTCATCTTTAATTTTAATTACAAAAATGTTACATTACTCTTAATTTATTTATTAATTTTTAAGATTTTACAAAGAAAATAGCAAAAATACCAAAAATCTTATTTTCACTTTTTCTTCAAAAAATTTTAAATATAGAATATAGGGATATTTTTGTAATTAAAATTTAAAAAAATAAAAACAGGAAACATTTTTGAAAGTAGACCCTTCGTTACATTCTTTTCTAACATTTATTTATTATTTATTAATCACATTTTAATAAGGATAATTTGTAAGCATACAATAACTACCCATCATCAACTCATTCAAAAAATACTAGTGGATAGATAATTTAGAAACTAAAAAAAATTCAGTAAATAGCACAAACCACCCTTGAATTTTGACTAAATTACAGTCCATCCCATTCTTGTTAAAAAAATTGCACCCCACCCCACCTCACCTGTTCCACGAATAATTAATAGTAATAATTAATAATTATAATAATATGAATATTAATAGTAGTTAAGTAAAAATAATAATATTTTCCATTAAGCCTTCTGTTCCCCTTTCCTTCCCTCAAAAATCAAAATTTGCAAAGATATCCTTATATTTAGTATGCCTAATGAGAAAATGATTGACAGGATAATACCGAATAGTAGAAGGTAACATAATATTTCGTCTATTAAAATTTTAATACTATACAATATTTTACATGACATTGTATTAAATGTTTTATTATATGATACAAAATTATCTTCTTACTATTACAAATAATTCTAATATTAACTAAATATTCAGCAAAATAGTAAAATTATAATAAAATAAAAAAGTAATCGACTAATTAATTATAAATTTAAAAATAGTATTATTATTTAAAGATTTATTATTTGTGTTCATGATTATTATAAACCATTATTAATTTTATATTTAAAATTATAACTTATATTGATGTAATTTATTATTTATTTTTATTTTAATAATTATTTATTAATTTAATGAAATATAAAAATTTAAAATTACATAATGCTCTATTTTTTAAAATATTTGAATACTTTTAACTTGTATTTTTTATCATACACTAGATGAAAAAAAGAAAATTATACAAAATGATAATTTTTATTAGTTATTTAAATTTAATGGGTTGAAGTTAAACTTTTGAAAAAGAATTGGATGAAGTGCAATTTAATTAAATCTCAATAATGACTCATGCTATTTACCCACAAATTTTCTTTTATCGCAGAGTCTCAAAAGGTTAAACACAAATATTTACACAAAACAAAAATTAAAAATTGTAAAAAATTATAAAAATGAAATTATTTACTTTTTTATTGAATTTTTTATTATATAAATAAGACAAAAAAAAAACTCTAATTTAGTTTCTGACCAAAATATTGGGTAACAAATTACTCCTTTAACTTGATGTCTGCCTGAGATCCTTGCCATTTAAAATGCGAGTCATTTTCATCCCTTTACTAACCCCCCATTATTTTTGTATGTTTAAGGATCAAAGTCCCACAATTCGAATGGTGTGAAACTTCGAGTCAACTTTTAAGTTCAGAGGATTAATTTCTTCTTGGATTTTTGGTCAAGAACCGAAGTGAGGTTTTTGAATATATAAACGCTAAAAAAATTTGTGCTTGAATTGGGAAGATGAAGTGTATTCTACCTATCCAAAACAGCAAAACTGCGACAGGAAATTCTTCGGAAGTGAAATGATACCATCAGTTTTTACAGCGAGATATGATGACTAATATCAGGGTCAAATGGATATAGCCTAAAATATTGTTGCCGTTCAGAATAATTAATCCCAACCAAAAACTATCCCACTATCTGGCTCTTTTTCTCTTGTTATATAGTGGTTCCAAAATAAAGGCCTACACTATACCAGACCTGTATTTATCTGGACAGAATGTAAGATTAAAAAGGTGAATCTGCAACTATCTTTTTCTTTTTTGTTTTCCCGTTTTCCTAATTTCTTTATTTGTCCTCAATTCATTATAGCCAGCCATAATGAGTTCATCCAATCGGGATCTTAATTATCCTGAAATGTCGAGCTACATACACGTATGACAGTCAAATTAATTGTTCCGAACTTCCGAGTAATTAAATACCAATTGTAATTGTTCCTCATGGTGTGCTAGTAAGAAAGAGAAGCTCAAGGGTAGCCAATAGTTATAAGTAGAAGAAGACAAAAAATTGAAACCATAAAAAATAACTTATCAATAAATATAGTTTACGATAGGAAACACTAGCTTTTATAGCTGTGTTTGGATTTTTGTTGTTGCCAAAATTGTTGCAAATAAGAAAGAAAATACCTGTTGTAAATCAAGAAGCTTCCTCTCAACGTCTCTAACTGCTTCATGCCGCTCGTGAATCTCGGCCAGGGTGTCCATTATCTACAAAGATAAGTAGATAACTCAAATGTGTGGGAGGGGTACACTGAAAAGGTAAATTCTTAATATTCACGTCTTTTGCCTATTGCCCAAGGAACATCAGCCATAACAGCGTTCCTGAATTGAATAGGAAATTGTAGAGGGAGTGAAGAAAGTAAGAGGGAGGGTCAAACCTGGCCTCGTCCTTGTTCCTGAATTGCCTTCTGGAAAATCTGCTCACTGTCACCAGTCTCAATTAATCTGTCAATTGTCTGTACATTGTTAAATGATTAGAAGAAAAAAATATTTGAAAGGCATACTTCCCCTCTACTAATAAAATTTCTGAGAAGAATACCTCCTCATCAGCTCTTGTGCCCGTTACTGACAATCATGAACACCGGGAAATAAAAAGAATTAAACTCCACATCAAGGAAAATCCATAGCATCACATTGCATGGAATTGGAAGCAACCACTAATAAGTAAAAAACTCAAACCTGTAAACACACGTCTCTCAACAACATCACGATATTCTTGATGAATGGCCTCTCTAAGGGTCTGCAAAGATTTTGAAAAAGGTTTAAGTAGAATATTAGAAGATTAGAAACTGTTCTCAAACGGAAAAAAATATAAGACAAACCTACCTGAAATTCAGCCATCTTGTCCTTCAGTTTCTTTTTTAATGAACTGCAAAATAGTTTAATACATCAAGTTAGGTGCAGACAAGATTGTCAAACAATAGAGGATTCCTCTGGTTGATTCATCGTGGTGCAACATAGGTACTTTCAGTATCCAATTTCTAGGACATAATATCAACATGACAACATATTCGTACAAGATAATAATAATAATAATAATAAAAAATAACTGCTTGCTGACATGCAAAGATAATAAAATTTTCACTAATTATACGTAAAATTAGACCATCCATGACAATATAAGATTATAATCTATATTTTAGAATTATTTATGGATGAGAATCAAAGAATTCATGCTAGGTTGGCAAATGGGAGGAATTCTTCAGGTGTTATTCTGATGGAAAAGTGTCACTCAAAATTATAAGAAAATTTTAGCACCAAATGATAAGACTAACGATACTTTATGACATGGAATGTTGAATGGTCGTGTACGAATAAGAGGATGAGTGTCGTAGAAGTGAGAATTTTGCATTGGATGAGTAATCATACAAGAAAAGAAAAACATAATATCATGATTGAATATATTTGAAAGAAGCCAGGTGTAGCGCCCTTATCAGAAAAAGGGAAGAATCATGATTGAGATGATTTGAGCATGTATAAAGAAGACCAATTGTTGCCCTAGTTAGGAGACTTGCTCACATGGAGGACTATTGAATAATTGGAGGTACAGGAAAACCAAGAAAAACTATACGTGAGATAATTAAAAAGAATTTAGATCTAACTAGCCTCTCTTAAGACTTATTTTTCACAAAAGATAACAACATTGTTTGATCCATGTAACAAATTCCAGCTAGTTACAAAAGGCTTCGGTTGTTGTTGCTAATACATTTATGTATTAGAAGCTCTACTATGAAAAATCTTCTATTTAAACACTAGGTTAATAATATAATGAACATAAATTGAAATTCTGCATCTGTATTGAGATGAAAACATCTTTCTTTGCATTTAATTACCATTTACAAATAGTCCTTAGTTTCCTAATAACTCTAATACATTTATAAAGAATGTTCATATTGTTTGTTGTACTTCAGAAATTTAGAACGTGTTTAGTTTGAGTTTCCAATTTGCAGTTTTTATTTTCAGTTTTCCAAAATTTGTGAAGGAAAAACTGAAAATTCTGAAAACTACAAATTCCTGTTTTCAGAATTTTCAGTTTTTCCTTTACAAATTCTGGAAAACTGAAAATGAAAACTGAAAACTGGAAACTCAAACCAAACAGGCCCTTAGTTGCCTAGACATCCAAAACTTTCTTTTAGACTTGTATTTTTTTTTTTTTCCAACTTTGAACATCTAAAAAGATTATATTTATGCAGTGGAAGAATTTGTTCCATAAATAGTTGAAAAATTAAGAAACTAGAGAAAACTATGTACTACAGATGCAATGGAAAACTCAAATCCATAAGGCTTGCCTAAAGTATTACACAATAATAGCAATAAACAAAAAGTTGGATCATTACTGACATGGTTGTTGCTGTCCTTGATCGGTCAACACCGGATCCTTTTCCACACCCAGCCTTCTGCCTATTTGTCAAATTCTACGACATAGAATGAACTTAATGCAGTAAGTGAGGCGACAAGGGAGTTCATAACAAGAAGCTAGGTATTGAACAAATCACTGAACGACATATAATAGAGATCTCACCTCTTTGTCCAGTTCATCAATTTTGGTCTTTATGTAATGTGCAGCTTTCTTAACTTCATCAACATCCTTCTCCATTCTCTGTTTTATAGCTGCAAAGGATGAGAGGATAAAGCAGAACTCATAAGTATAGTAATCGAGAACTTGGTTTACAGCTCTAAACACCTATTTTCACTTGTATCTTTTGATTGAAAATGCTATTTGACACTAGAATCATTCCTACCTCAGCAAATCCTTATTCATATCATAATTCCAAGCCACAAAATATAATTAAAACAGGAAATGAAACAAGCAAAAGATTATATGAAAAAGTTAAATTAAAACTATACTAACCCTTCATGGCAGGAGCCTTGGTCACAGATTTGGACTCCTCGTGAGCATCCTGTACACAAGGTTTGCACAAAATGATGAGGACAAATTTCAAGTAACTTTTAGTAGATAATATCAACCAACAAAGAAGCACAACACATTTTGATAATTTGACTAAACATGTCATATAAGTGCTCTACTCTTACCAAATTCAAAAGAAGAAGTAAAATCAGATTATTTGTTTATTCCATTTTCACAATGTTATCAATTAACCCGTCAAAAAGCTGACTAATATGGAAAAACTGTGCAGGCTTATTTCAACTGTGGTAGAACAAATCTTCATGAAAACTCCAAAATGACAGGCAGCATTAGTTACTCTACCTTTGTCTCTTTTTATGTCCTTCTACTAAATGGGTTTTTCAATCCTGTTATCTCTTTCTCCTCTTTTTGTCCCTCACACTTGAATTGCAAGTGTTTTGTCTATCAATTGCAAATAAACTTTCACTAACACAGTCTTTACATGTAAAAATTTAGAATGGTAAACTGTAGAAGACAAAGTGATTATGAGAAATATAAATTTTGGGGTTCCTGACAAGTCTTTACAATTGAATTGAATTTTCTTATATGTTACACTTTCTTTGTTCTTTGGTGGCCCTTTCTTTTTTGATAGAAAAAATAAATTTATTAGAGATGGAAGACAGTACACACAGAGGATACAGTATCCTCACAAAAAGAAAGAGAAGAAAACATGTAATTCCTATTAGATTGACCATGTAACAAGACAGACCACTCTCTGTGTATATTAAATAAATATCTCTAAAAAGACCATTTGGAAAACATCACATTAAAGCTAAGAAAGTATCATTATCACAAATGTTGTCTAAAGGAATAGATCCCCTTGAAAATCAAAGCATTCCTTTCCAGCCAGAAGAGACTGTATAAAAGTAAAAACTGAACATTGCCACAGAATTTTAGCATGTTTATGAATCCCAAAGCCTCTGAATTTAGTATGAAACAGATGCAGGTCCTTAGGCAAACCCCCAACTCTCTCTAAAGATTCAGTGATGGCCTTTCCATTTATGCTAGTGTACATCAGGATGGAGATGTTCAAGTAAAAAAATATTTGCAAGGTTTAACTAAGATTGTCCTTATGCTGTCAGGAAAATAACCTTGTTTCTGTGAGGCCACTTCCAACCCTTAAAAAATATCATGCCTCTATTGCCCACTTTATTTATCATATTTCTTTGACGTTACTATAACAAGTACATTAGAGATCTTCAAAGTCAGAAATTAACATATTTGGTTCACTATCCCATCCCCCAAATATATATTACTTCTTCACTATCAATGCACATTCTTGAAGTGTCCATCAGCCAATACTCAGTAGTCAAGGGTGGAATAGTAACACAGGTTACCTGGAGCTTTTGCAAAAGCTTATCCAGCTTAGCATAATGTTTATCAAGCTCTTGAACCTAGAAGGAGGAGAAAAGCCATAGGGTATTCAGTGAGATTGGCAGATTGATTGAAAATGAACTTTGAAGCCATCAACAAATTTCATAAAATGAAATATTTAAGTAGAAGGGAGAAATATAAGAATAAACACCTTTTGAAGAAACCATCCAACCCCAGCTCTCCAGAGTTCCTTGCATATGCTCCTAACTCAATGTCTCCACCTCCATGACCTTGGCCACGTGGGATCTCAAATGATTCCTTAAAAAAGAGGAAAAATAAATCATCAAATCAATAAATACAACTACCTCTTAAGGCTACTTTTGTTATCTGCACATTCTATGTAAGCTCCACAAACATTACTGTCATGCTACTAACCAATACTCTGAGAAAATAATAGTCTACATATCACTAAAGTACAAGTTGATCTTGGATGCATGTAAAATCAAAAGCATGAAAAAACAGAACATCCTATTTCAGAAAACTTTGATTTTATCCAAATACAAGATGTTCAAGTTACTATCAAGATCTATATACTGATATGTAACTCTATGACCAAACCAAGGGGATGGATATTGCACGTTGGATCTTCCTTACTGCACATATATTCTGTTTTAGGCCCCCATTAACAGTCCATGTAAGTATTCAACTCACGGCAAAATCCAGTGTACAAATCAGAATTACAGAGCTAACTGCATTTAATACAAACTTATTGGAAAAGAGAAATGCTACATAGCTAGAAAATCTTTGCCAGAACCCTTGGCAGAAATTATATAGGTCGGTGATAATAAAAACTGAGTGATAAAGCATACGTAAAAATATAGGCATGATCTTAATCTTATGGAGCTACTGTGAGAAGCATCTGAATCATTAAGTTCTTATGTATATCAGTGGGTGGCTCTGTAATCAACAGGCAGTTCAATTCACAGCTAAAACAAAGTGAAGTACACTGTTATTAAGCAACAAGGAATATAATAATGAAAAAAAATTACGAAGATAAATACAAAGTACATAAAATTTGGATTAAGAATTCGTGAAAAGACAAAATAATTCATGAGAAGTGGTGATGTCCCGAGAGGAGTTTTAACTGGATCACAACTTGATTATAAGCTTTTAGTCATCAAAGCATTCCTTATAGGATATTGAATTATTTTTTGACCAAAATGGCTCTTCACTGTAATCCCATTTTTCAGATCTGGCTAGCAACTAAGCATTTTCCTACCTACGGAGAGAAGAGGCTATTGGGAAACATCTTAAATGCTGCATCCATTAGTTAATTTTTGTTTCATATAATTCTAGATACCAGATCAACATTGTTCCGAATCAGTGAATACTTAAGTCTACATTAATTTAATTGTCACAATCCTAGCAATCTTTGTTGTTGTAGTTATTATTACTATTTAACTGTACAGATCATGAAACCATGAAAGAAATCAATACTGATTCCAAGCTCAAAGTTTGATAAATTTGAGAAAATCATGAGGTGGTAGAGGGTAGTCAACTGTTGCAAAGCATGAGATGCCCACCAAGATTATCCAACAGTTCCATAGACCGTAGTTGCTTCAGTAAGAACCATATAATGCTGAAATCTCATAATGTTCAAAACCTCAAGAATCCACATTCTCTGAATGCCATTACTTCCTACATTTTCTTAGCAAACAAACAGGAAAAAAAACAGTCACATCCGAAATCTACATTGCCCAATACGAAACCCAACAACCAAAGCTAGATCTGGACAAATCAACAAACAATAAACTCTCAAACACGTGGAGACAAAGAAAAAGAAAGAGACAACTTGGATCAACAATGCATTTAATGAAAAGTTAAAAACTAGAAAGAGGAGAAGGTGGAGCATAGAAGAGAACACTACCGTTAGAAGATCGTTCATTGTGGTAGTAAGCTGAGGATTTCAATGGGAAAAGGGAATATGAGGGAAAAGGGTTAGGAGCTGATAAGGACCTGGTTAACAAGAAACCAGGCCATAGAATTCCATTCCCACAGAGAGAGAGAGAGAGAGAGGGAACACGGTTTGTATTTCGGTTATCTATTTTCTTCGTTTTCTGTTGTGCGTATAATAATAATGCAGAGTGTGGAAATGAAATGAATCACCAAACAATGGACAGATGGTGACAGATCACGAGTTTTACTTTTTTAATTTTGTCAATATCGAAAATCCCAAGCCAAAAGAACCTGTGCTTCTGTTTGGAAAAAAAAAAAAATCGAGAACCAGCCTTCTAATCCTCAAAATCATATCACCAAAAAAATAGTTTGAAAAGTTATATTAATGCCCTCCAAAGATTCAACTCGTTTAACAAATTCACCTAAATACCAATCGGTCTGTTTCCATTAATAAAACTAATTCTTTTAAGGAATATTTTTTCAAAGATATAATCTTTTGATAGCAAAAGTTGTCGCTCAAAAATATTAATTTAGTATAAAATGAATCATTTTTAAAAAATATAATCTTTTATGAATAAAGTGGTGATTCTATAACTCAACAATATAATTTCATTTATTACAACCATTGACTAAAGAATCCCAAACAAGTCTATTCCTTCACTCATCACATTTCAAATTACTTATGTTATAAGCACTGCTAAGGCAATATAAGATAAAATTTACTTGCAACTAATAATTATTAAAGTGAATAAGTTAAAGAGAGGTAATATATGTTATAAACAATTGAAATTATGGATGGGAAACTTATATTAATTGGATATAGCTAATGACCTTATTATCAAATGAGAATAAAATGAGATAATATGACCAAATATGATAAAACAAAAATAAAAAAGTGTAAGGGGTGAATCATTCTCATTGAGATTTGCATCTAGCAACATATGTGTAATGGTTGTTAGCTTGAAAGGGGTTGCCTTTGGATGTTCTCCACCAAGAATGATGGTGCTAATCAGTTTAAGATCCTATCTCTAAGGGTGGTAAATCGAGTTAGGAATGCCATGTTGGCCCCTCAACTCACCAATTTTTTGAAAGTGTGAGTTAGTATTTCCAACCTAAATAATAAAAACGGATAAACCCACCCGCCCCATTTTAAGGCTAACTTGTGGCTCAGGGCAAGTTGGCAATATTCCTCATCACCTTCAGAAACTTATTTGAGTATTTCACTCAAGGACATCTATTCCTCATCACCTTCAGAAACTAACATCCCAAGCTCTTTGAACTGTCAGATTGATTTCTCAATCAAAGCACTAAGATCAAGTGGTGGTTCTAAGCACTTTCTGAACCAACTTCTAAAGCTATTCAAAGGTGGTTTAGATCCAAATGTAGCAATAGATATGGGAAAGGAGGTATAGCCAAATTGCTCAGATTTGGCCCTGAATGTTGCTCATTTATCACAACAAAGTGTTCAGAAACTATAGCACTTTGACTCTTGCTAAAGCTTTGAATTCCTTCAGCTTGTTGAGCTTTCTAAGCCTAATCAATTTTTATCTTTTCTTGAAGAGTTTTGCTTTCTCTAAGGATATCTTCAATTGCCACATCATAAGAGAATGTAAAATCTTCATCTATAATCATACTAGCTTGTTCTCCAGCCAATTGTTCTTCAGAATAAGTGATCCTTTGGACATGCCCTTGGAAAGGTCATGAACCTCCATTCTAGTTCTTGCCTTCTTATGGGGAGTTTGTCAGGTCTTTCTTGAGGCTTCTCACTTTCTAAAATGGCATATTTCCCTTTTTGCCTCTTTTCTTCTCTATTTTTGGTTCTTCTTTCCAAGATCCTAATTGGAACTTCTTCCAATTGGGTTTCCTCGAAGTTTTCTTCTTCACTTTTTGAGGGAAGAACAAGCTTTCTCCTTCTTTTCTTGTTCTTTTTTTGTGGCTTCTTCCTCTTGGTTTGCTTCTTCTTTTCTTCCCTCTTCCCTTTTGAGGGCTAACTTTCTGAGGGTTGGCTTTCGGGGTTCCCTTCTTTATTCTTCTAATAGGCTTGAATAAGTTGATTGTGAAACTCAATGCCCACTATATACTCATATCATTCATTAGCCAATGGATACCCAATATTCTGAAAATTCTGGTAAAAAAATCCCATATAGAACAATAGTAGCCTTTCTTTTCTCTTTGGCTATGGAACTAATCATGTAACCCTTGATCAATCTTGGAAAACCCACCCTTTCTTTGTTAATAGATAGTACAAAAGCATTCAATCCATGCCCATTAACATATCTATGCTACCTAACCTAGGTAAGATGGTAAACTAAATCACAGAAAATACTACTATAGCTTTTGTGTTTAAGATAACAGTAGTAATTTCTCTAGGCTTATGCATAATGGAATCAATCAAATATCTAGAGACATCACCTTCATTGACCTCTATTTGGTAAGTCCATCTATCACGAGGCATACAAATAGTGCCATTGTAGGGAGCGTTGATGATTTTAGGGGGTAATGTTTAACTCATACCCTCTAATCACTAAAGAGATTGGGTTTTTGTAGTCACATCCAATTGTGGGTGAAATGTAGTAACCATTCTTGGAAAGACCCTTCAGAGATTGCTAGAAAGTCCTCCCATCCTTGAAAAGTGAAGAATTTTTTTAGAGAACTTAATCAAGAAGATTTTATCTCAAAGTCTTCCCTAGAGCTACCTTTCCCTGAGAGAAATTATATTTATATAACTCTTGCATATGAGGATCATTATATATGTGGAAATCTATTCTCTTGCTTGTGAGCAACAAGGGTTTTCCTTCAGCCATAGTTTTTTGAAAGGTAAAAAAAGGTAAGGAGATATGAGTCATGGTTCGAAGAAAAAGTTTGAGAGAGTTAAGAGATTGTGAAGAAGAAGGAGGTTATGAAAGGTGTTTAAGGTAAATGTAAAAGAGATCAATGTGTTTGTAAAGGAGTTAGGGGTAATGGGAAGATTTTGGTAAATGGGTGAGTAGGTGGATAACGATCAAATCATGGGGAGAATGTGAAAAGATTAAAGTGAAAACTACTCCTACAATTTAATGTATGTCATAAAGTTTAAAAAACTTTCTAAATAGAGTTTTTGAGCTTTCAAAACCTATAGCAAGGTTATGATCCTTTTCTCACTAAGATGCTTTCTAACCCCATTTTATGATCTTCACTACTTTCTGAACACATCATTAAACTTTTCTACTTTTTAAACCCATCTTGAGCTTTCTATAATAGTTTCTAAAGCAAGCAAGTGCTTTTTGAACCCATGAGATTGGTTTATGAACTTGTTTGAGCAATCTTCCATGAAATACCTGAGATAAGAGCCACTTTGGAGACTATAGAAAGTGCAATGTATGCAATGAAGTTCATGAAATACAAGTTTTCAAAAACGTTTTAAGCTCAAAAAGTTTTTCAAAAATAAAAATATTCAGCTTATGGTTTAGCGAATATATCAAGGACTTAATCTTCCGTATTCATAAACTTTAACTCAACATCACCTTTTTATATATGGTCTCTAATAAAGTGATGTTTTATATAAAAATGCTTGGATCTAGGGTGCCGAATAGGATTCTTAGCAAGATTTATAGTACTAGTATTATCACATAGGATAAGGACTTTGTGTACCTCATGTCATAATCCTCAAGTTGGTTTCTAATCCATAGCATTTGAGTATAAGAATTTGTAGCTATTCAGCTTTTCAGTTTCATACCAAGCTCAACAGCTTGTTCAGAACTACAGAGAACCTTCGTCAGCTTGAAGACATGGTTGGGAAGGTTTTCATTCTCAAAACTATGAGGATGTTTCACATATACTTCCTCAGAGAGGAATCCATTTAGGAATGCAAACTTAACATCCATTTGGTAAAGAATGAATCCTTAGCATTCGGATGGCTTCCAGCCTAGCTACTTGATGCAAAGGTATCGTTATAATCAATTCCCTCTTATTAATTATAACCTTGTGCAATCAATCTTGCTTTGTTTCGAGTGACTTTGCCAACTTCATCAAGTTTATTCCTAAACACCCATTTGGTACCTATGATAGTCTTCCCTTTAGTCTTTTAACAAGTGTCCAAACTTTGCTTTTCTCACTAGTCCAGTTCTTCTTGCATCGCATCCATCCAACTTTGATCACTCAAAGCTTCTTCAATGCATTCATGTTCAAAGGTGGAGATGAAAGCGTAGTTTAACATATTTCTAAGCGATGATCTAGTTCTCACACCCTTGGAAATGTCTCCAAGCACTTTATTATGAGAAATTGCTTTTAAATCAGAACTCCCTTGTAGTTTCTGGCCTTGAGATTCTTCTTTCATCTTCAGATTGCTCTTCTTCGTGTTCAAAAGTATCACTTTCTATTTGCTTTGGGGTTCTAAGCAAGATTTCTAAAGTATCTATGTTCTAAGTTACTCTCTGAGGGTTTGGCTTTCATCTGCTTGCTTTTAGAAGTTTCTTTGAGACTCATTTTCAGATATTCTTCCAGTTCTTTCAAGATCATCAGCAAAGTCCTTCTTAAGCTCTTTGAATTTCATGTGAATTGTCTTTTCAACGTATAGTATTCTCCTATTGTACACTTTGTAAGCTTTAGAGATAAAAGAGCAACCTAGGAAAATGTCATCATCAAGACTTAGGATCAAACTTTGCAAGTTTGTCCCTAGTGTTTAGGATAAAACATGATAAGCCAAAAATGTGAAAATATGAAATATTGGGTTTTCTACCATTTTATAGCTCATAGGAGTCTTCTTAAGAATAGACCTTAAAAAGATTCTATTTTGAATGTAGCATGAGGTGTTTAGTTTCTCCCAGAAACCTTTTGATAATCCACTTTCCAAAGGCATAGTTCTGGCTATCTCTTGCAAGCTTCTGTTTTTCCTTCAGGAATCCCATTTTGTTGGGAGTTCTAGGTGCAGAAAACTCGTGAAAGATGCCATGTTTTTCACAAAACTCTTCAAAAATATGATTCTCAAATTTCCTCCATGTTCAAATCTGATAGAGATGATTTGGAAATCTTTTTCTATGCAAACACGTTTTGTAAAAACTTTGAATCTTTCAACCACCTCATCTTTAGAAGCTAGGAAGGTAACCCATGTAAATCTGGAGTAGTCATCCACTATAACAAGACAATATCTCTTCCAACAAGACTTGCAGTCTTGGTTGGTCCAAAGAGATCCATATGTAAAAGCTCAAGTGGTCTAGTGGTTAAAACTACATGCTTATTATGGAAAGAAGCTTTGGTTTGCTTACCTTTCTTAAGAAATCACAAGTTGAATCCTTATCAAATCTGATCTTTAGTAGGCCTTTAACTAGCTTTTTCTAGAAAGCTCAAAATATGCTTCATATGTGCATGCCCAAGCTTCTTATGCCACAAACACTTTTCATCTATGAAGGATGCGAGACATTTTATATCTTGATCTCATAGGTCATCCAAGAATAACACATACGTGTTATCATGCCTCTTACCAGACGAAATAACTTGTCCTGAAGTAAGACTTACTATTTTGCATGCATGAGCATTAAATACAACATTAAAGCCTTGGTCATAGAACTGGCTATACTTAACAAGTTGTGAGCCAGACCATCAATAAATAACACATTAGAAATTTGGTGGGAATTACTCTTACCAACATTTTCTATGCCTGTGACCTGGGCCTTACCTTCATCGGCAAACTTTACTAATCTAGAATGTTTTTGTCACATGTTTCTAACCACTTCTGGATCTGAACATATGTCTAGAGCAGCCACTGTCCATGTACCACTTGTTGTCATGTTCCACATGCATTCTTAGGCAGGAACAAACACAGTTCTAATTTAGGTACCCACACTTTTTTTGGGTCCTTTTGGGTTAGTCTTTTGAGAAGAAGGTTTTTCAACCTTTTTGACAAACTTCTTTCTCATGAAACACTTGTCAAGTGGATGTCCCTTCTTAAAACAGAAAGTATAAGAAGCCTTGTTCTTTATGTTCTTAAATCAGTTGGCTTTCTTTTCTCATCAGTTTTCTCTTCATATTCCAACCCAGTCTTTTAAAAATATGGCCTCTAACCTCCAAACATTAGATCAAGTTTCTTTGATCCATTTACCATTTTTTCAAGATCAAACTTAAGAAGCTTTGAAGTTCTCTCTAGCTCATAAATGACTTTCTAAGTGTTTTCATTTTTACTTGAGACTTTAGATTCTAAGGCATTGGATTTTGCATTTAAAACTTTGTTTTCTCCTTTTAATTCTTCTTTTTCAAGCCTTAGATTCTCAGCTTTGTTTTGGTTATTTCAAGTTCTAAAATAATTTTTTGATGTTTCTTTGTTAGGTTGAAATAGTAAGAGGAAAGAGTTTGAGAGTCCTCAAGCAACTCTTCATGCAAAGTGAAAAGTTCATCATAGGAAAGGTCAAAGTTAGAAGTTGTTTACCTTAGATTTGCTTTCCGACATATAGCCTACCATGAAGCATAGGTTTGCAACATCTAGCTCCTCCTGATCTTTTGATCCTTCTTTTCTTCTTCTTCTTCTGATTCACTCTAGGTGGCTAGCATACCTTTCTTCTTAGGCACAAACTTTTTCTGGACCCATGAATTTAGGACATTCTGGTTTGAAGTGTCCCTTCTCCCCAGTGTAGTAGGTGACACTTTCTAGCTTCACTTTACCTTTCTGTCCTTTTTTAGGTTGATGTCCCTTCTTTTTTTGTTTTGCCTCTCTAAGCTTTGGACATCTTCACCATAGAGCTCGTCTCTATCTTCTTCTTCTGTCTCATCATCAGACTCTTCCTCTTCATTAGAGATTTCAACTTTCATTGCCTTAGCTTTATTCAGCTTCTAACGAGACAACTTCAAGGCCATGGATCTGCCTTTCTTGATAGATTCATCATGCATTTAAGAGTGCACTATCTCATGAGTTTTAAGTGACCCAATGAGTGCATCCAACGAGAATTTCAAGGTCTTTAGCCTTAGTAATGGCTGACCTTAGGCAGCCACTTGGCAGGAGACTTCTCATGATTTTTCTAATTATTTTAGAGTTAGAATATCTTTTGCTTAGTCCATTTAGCTGGTTTATGATGTACATAAACCTTGTGGTCATTTTATCAATATTTTCTTGATCTGTCATTTTGAACATCTCATATTGATGAATTAGCATACTGATCTTGGTCCCCTTAACTTGATCAGGACCTTCATGCAGCATATGCAATTTGTTCCATATCTCCTTTGTTATGTCACAAGCAATGATTTTGTCATATTCAGCCCTGGTTAGTGCACATGTAAGCACATATTTAGCTTTAGAGTTTAACTAAACTCTGGCTTTGTATTGCGCTATCCACCTCTTCTAGGAACTTCTCTTGATGTTGAAAGTGCATCATCAGTTCTAAGAACCTCTTCAGTTGGAACATAGTCACCTCCTTGAATTATTTCCCACAAGTCAAGACTTGTGTATTTTATGAACAACTAGATTCGATCTCTCCAGGAGACATAATCCTTACTATCAAAGAATGGAAATTTGTTGATAGAGTGTCCTTCTGCTATATGAATATTTTGTGTCATTTGTCCCTCTGATCTTTGTCTTCTGCAAATGTTAGAATGCTCAACCCCTTAGAGGCCAAGCTGATGCTACTTTTTGGTAGAAAGCGCACGAGAAGGGGGTTGAATTATGCTTCGTTTCTCTTTTATGTTTTAGCTTCTAAAACTTTAACACAATATTATCAATCTTTAAGATTGTAGCCAGTGGAAGCAAAATTAGAGATTTCAGTAACTTTCTAAATAACAATGTCAATAATAGAACAGCTTACAAAGATAGACTTCAAGCAAAAATAAACAAATAACCACAAAGCAAATGTAAAAAGATAAGGGAGAAGAAGATAGAAGTAATTTTTATACTAGTTTGGCTAACCTGCATCCGATTCTCAACCATGTTAAGTTTTACTAACACCTTTCTCAACCTTAGAAAAAAACGGATAGTCTTTACAATAGTCTTCCCAAGCTCTAACCTATGACTAGTAGATAACCCCTACTATCACAAACCAAGTAGTTATTCATCAATCTCTTCAAGCTGAACCAAGTAGTCTTTGACCAACCTCTCCAAGCTAAATCGAGTAGTCTTAACCAGCCTTTCAAGGTAAACCGTGACTAGTAGAACAACTTTACAGTCACGTTGTAAGTAGTCTTTGACTAGCCTCTCCAAGATAAATTTACATTGATCACTACTGGATCGAGGATACAAAGGTTTATATTTGTGTTTGCAACTCAAACTAAACTACACTCAAGTTTCTTTGAGATATACAATGAATAACCTTGGATAACTTGAATGACTTCTTTTTAGAAATTCTTCCTTGGAAGAATGTATAAACTATTTAGGAACATAGAAAGAAGATTTTTCCAACAAGGAAATTGACTACAAGATGTGTGAACATCATATTTTGTCCGGGTATTTTATCTTTTAATTTTATTTAAAAAACAAAAAATGAAAAAAAAGAAAAAAAACCATTTCCGCCCAATTCTAAAAAAAAAATAAAAGAAAACAAAAAAATGTTCAGCCGATTTTCAGTTGCAAAAAAAAAAGAAAAAGAAAAATTAAAATAATAATAAAAATAAAAAAAGTGACAAAGGATGACACCATGATGGTGTTCCCTCCATTAATTGCAAAATGTTAATGTTCTTTCGATGTGAATGAGCTCGAAGGATACACACACCGAGAGAACCTTGAACCAGCTTCTCATCCTTTCACCATATACACCCAACGCCTCCATCATAAAGAAGATCTAAAATAGTGATCATCACTTTCCTTCCTCACATCCCACACCATTATCACGTACACACAAAACCTATATCACATATAGCCATCATCACTATCTTAACCCAATAACAGCCAAATCGTCATTGAACCATCACCAATAGCCAATCCCATTCCCCTTACCATAGCCAAAACAGCAACCCATACCCCTTTAACAATCAAAATTAACCAACAACAAATACAACACAAACAAAAGCCCAACCAAACACGGAAATAAAAAACATCATCATCAACAGTCCATCTTAGTTTACAAAAATCCTAATCCCAGTTAAAGCCAAACATAGATCAAGATTTTCTTGTTAAAAAAAGGAAGGCGAAAATTAAAAAGGGAACAGGAACCGCGCCGCGCCGCGTGATCACCTTTCTCGCGGCGTCTTTGATCTTTCTCACCTCGCCGCCCCTCTCATGCAAACACAATCTTTGCAACACCACCGCGAGTACCGCGTAGATCGACCTACCGCCGACTGCTTCCGCCTCCTCCTCTCTTATCTCCCATTTTGTCTCTTTGTCTCTCTCTCTCTCTCTCTCTCTTTCTCTTTTTGTGTCTCTGTGTGTGTGTGTGTGTGTGTGTGTGTGTGTGTGTTAATATAGGTATGAGTGTGGGTGTGAGTGTGTTGGTGAGAATGAGGGACGCGTATGTGTTAATGAGTCTGAGAGATGAGTGTGTGTGTGTGTGTGTTAGTGAGGGATTTGTTATTGAGAACAAAAAAGTCTGCCTTATCCTTTTTTTTTCGTTTCTCTAAGTTTGAGTTTTATTTTTATATTCATTGGGTTTAGACTGATTGTGTCTATTTTGTGCTTCTTGGGTTTTAAGTTGCGCTAGTGCTTCCTTTGATTTTTGGGTCAAATATCTTTGGTTTTATTTGGTTTCTTTTTTTTAAAAAAGCTTTGGGTTGAGACACGTTTTTTGGGGTTGGCCTTTTCCTTTTTAGGGTTTTGAGCTTTTGTCATTTTTTTTCTCTTTTCTTTCCTCCTTCAAGTTTTTTTTTTTAAATTCCTTTTATGTTGTTTTATTTTCAAAAGGAGCTCACTAGACAAAACCCAAGAGGTAAATATTAGCAAGAATTAGAGCAAAAACACAAAAAAAAAAAGCAATAAAAGATATAGAGAAAGAGAAGAGAAAGGTTTGCTCAATTGGGAACCAAAGATATTAGAGCAAAAAAAAAAAAAAGAGAAATAGAGAAAGAGAAAGGTTTACTCAATTGGAACTGAAGACGTTAGGGCAAAAAAAAAAATAAAATCAAAGTCCAAAGCATGATAAGGTCAGGAACTAAATATGAGATCAATGAGGAGTTGGAAACAACAAAAATATGGGAAGAGGAAAGAAAAAGGGAATTATAAAGAGGATTATTCTAAAATTGGCTCATCTTAAATCAAACAAAGGTCTTCCCAAAAGCAATGCTTGAACGTCAAAACTGGGGCAAATTTCTTAGCATCAAGTCATCTAGGTTTCATCATCATTCATCATGTGCAAGGTTGTCTTATCATAGAAGATCATACATTTTCTCATCACCAAATCATCTATGACATTCATCACACTCATATCATCACCATTTTTCACTGCGCAAACTAGGGCAAATTTGTTTTTTTTTTTTGTGAAATTATCCCATCATGTTAAGGCATTTATCATTTACATCATCAAATCATCTAGGCATAGTGGTCATAAGTCATATTATTCATCATATCATTATAGCATTATTCAATCATCTCTAGGCATCTACTGTAACACCTAATAATTAACCGAATACACCTAGGTTGTATCTGATTAATTACTAGACTTTACTCTTTGCTTCAGTTCTTTCATCATACTTTGAAAATACTTAGTGAAATTACGAGCCATTTTTTTTTGAAAACATAATTGAAAGCGTGAGCCGCACATAACGTGAACAATAATCGAAATAAAGCGAACAACGTGCAGATATAGCATGAAAAACACATCATATTGGCTCCATCATATAACATCCATAATTACAAAACACATAGATAGTTTGCCTACCAACAGAATAAGACTAGGTGTAGGCAATCTAACAAAACATAAATAATATATGGATGGAAGGACATCCATTAATGGCACCTAGTAATAACACTCCAAGGATAGGGTAGATATTTGAAATATACGAGTGAAACTAAGGATCAAGTTCAGTACCCTGAAAGCCTCAATGTGATTCACGAACGCTTCCTTTTCTTGAAGACGAGATGGAAAGAAAAAATAGAGGGAGTGAGAAACTTATAAAAAGAATCTCAGTAGGTACTCACCTCATGATGCATTGTGTCATCATCATCGTCCCCAGGAACCTCGGGGTTATTATGAAATAGTGAGCGTGCTAAGATTAATTTATTAAGTTCGAAAATATACTTTACCGAGGTTCATCGATTTTAATCATGCGTCTTATAATGCATCATAAACTTAGCATGTCATGTTTATAATGAACTTTTCCTTTCATCAACACATCATATTCCTCATCATCATATCATAATAACATGCATAGAAGAACATCATATTTCTCATCATCATCTCATAAAATGCTATGCACAGAAGAACATCATACCATAATAGCTATGCACAAGACATGGTGCACATATTTCATTCCTTTAGTGTCCTAGGTGACTTAAAATCTTGTCATCATCATCATTATTTTCCTTGGGGCCACTCTATACTCCACCATTTTGGGAGTAATCTAGGTTATTAGCTATACCTTGCTAGTCGTCACCAGCACATACTTATCCTTTTTGATAAGTAAAAATTCCCTCTACCCTTTTGAGAGAACGGACTAAAATCACCTTTCACCGCCTATAGTTTGACGGGTCCAAAGGATCATTTCTCAGGATCACCTTTTCACCACCTATAGTCTGATGGGTCCAAAGGGTCATTTCCTCATATATTTTAAGTCACCTTTAAGTCTTTGCATGTTATATCATAATACAATTCTCAATTCATAATCATTTATAAAATTTTCTCGTTTATAGTCTTATTTTGGAATAATATATATACCAACTTAATCATGCATTAGGAGATTCCAGGAAGAGAGGTGGGTCACAAATGGACACGCTTAAATACCAAGTCTTTCCTAGCCAAAACCTTTCCAAATTACACTTTTAAGTAATATACTTTCTTCCAACAAGGGTAAATTTTTAAATAACAAAGATTATTTCTTTATTTCATGCATAAGCATTTTCATTGTTTGCAATAGCAACTATAACATGCAAGCTAGGGAATCATTCAATGGCATCTAATACTTAATAAGCATCAAATCACTTTATAGACTTATCACTTAAAACATCAAAGAGGCATCATCATAAATCCTTATCAAAACCGTCTTAAACAACCGAAACTCTAGAATCGGGTAACCTCAATTGCCAAACTAATTAGTTATGCATCTAAGGGATTCATTACCATTATTACAATTAATTATAAGGCTTAGGAACATTATTCAACTCTATGGGGCAGCATAGGCAGTAAGTTATTCTTAAGGTTTTACGATATGTTAGAAGTTGCATTTTTAACCCTTTCTTGCTACCAGCTTTCCCTACGATGCTAACATTAATTACTAAACCGATTATGAATTATTCTCCCTTATCTAAACATAATAAAATCTGGTTCTTATAGTTGCTAATAATTCTGGACAGAATGCATAAATTTCATACTTTAGAGTTCTAAAAAAAATCTTGCTTTTACGGTTTTCTAGTTACTAGTTTCATTTTTAGTGTTCGGATAAATCCTACACTAATTGATACCAAGTTTTTCGTGGCTAACTAATCTTAGACAAAATCATACTAAAACAGATTTGGCATTGGATAAACTTAAAGGGGTCAAAGACTAGGTAAATTCTAGATTTACGGTTGTTCTAGGAAGCTAGTTTTGTCACTAACATGCATAGAATCGTTCTCTTAACAATAAACCATAATTATCACAACTCCAAACATATTAAATCATCATCATTTATTGGTACTAATCTCATATCAGAAGCTGAATCATGAATCTCATATAATTGTATAAAATCACATTTTAAGTGAATATAAAATATTAGTTTCCCGTAGAATCCTTGCAAAGCTTTAAAACTCTTTTAGAAACTAATTCTTTTTGCTAAACTTGAAAGAATCTTCATAATTAAAATTCTCACTTAAGATAAAAGGAGCAAGTCTTGAGCTTAAGAGATTTATGTGATATCTTAGAATCATAAACATGCTATGCAACCTCATTTTAATCTTGTCATTATAAGGTGATAACTTGGAATTATAAACATGATATGCAAATTCATTTCTTTATCTTTAAGATTTAAGGTGATGACTTGAAAATTAAACATGATGCAAGAACTTGAAATATAAACATGATGCAAGAAACTGAAGCGTAGTCCGCATCGGACCAGTGGAGGGAGAAGAGAATCTTAAGAAACTGGAGCGCGGTAATCCGACAGAACCAGAGGGAGAGGAGAATTATTATTACATCTTTTTAAGCTCAAATCTCAAGACTTCTTAAAGAATAAATTCTTTAACTCCAATAATCTTAAGAAAATTGAAATGGGCTTTAAAGTTCTTATTTCTTTGCTTGTAATATTTTGACAAGTCTTTGAGCTCTAGGATCTTTAAGTGATGACATAGAAATAAACATGTCATGCGTTGATTCTTTTACCATTATAAAATAAAGTGAGAGCATAAAATAAATATGAGATGCATCTTCTTTATTATCTTTGAAGATTAAGTGACAACTTGAAACATAAACATGAAATGCAACTTGGAAATTTAAACATGAGTATGCAAGTCCATTTATTCATTCTTAAAATTTTAGTGATGACATAGAAAATAAACATGATTATGCAAGGCATAAACTTAAACATGGATGCAAGTTCATTTGATTTCTTTACTAGAGCTCCTTCAAGACTTTATAGAAATACAAATTCAATATATATATCTTAACAAGACAAAGTGAGAAATACATCTTTCAAATTCTAAACTCAAGATCATAAAATCATCATAAAAACATCATTCTTTAAAGTTTTGCATCAAGTTGAACTTTCAAGCTTTAGAGGCCTATCTTGTGATGGATTCACAACCCACCTTCAAGGTCCTCATCATCAAGCCATCATCTTAGTCCCACCTAGGCCATATGGCCGAATTGGTTAAAGAAAAATGAAGAGGAAAACCAAATGAAAAGCTAAGGTAAGTTCATAATTTTAACATTTTGAGCTAAAAACACAACTTCTCAAAGCATAGAAATAAATTTAGAAACTACTCCCTACCTAATCTGATTTGAAGGAAAGGAAGAGAACTTGGTTTCTTGGAGTGAAATGAAAGAAAATATTCTTGAAAATTTGAAGAAAGAATTCAGCCAAGAGGAGGAGGAAATGAGAGCTTTTGGTGCTTTGGAAAAACTATCATTTATCACGTCTTAATCATTTACTTTCTATCTTAATCATTTACTTTTCAGTCCTGATCATAATCATTTACTTTCACCTTTTACATGCTTTCACTTTTTACATGCTTTCATAAACATTTATCTGCTTTCACAAATTTTAAATTTCACAAACATTTACTCTGCTTTCACATGTCTTTAAATTTCACATATGTTTACTTTGCTTTCACAAATTTTAAATTTCACAAACATTTACTTTGCTTTCACAAGTTTTACTTTCACATGTCATTAAATTTCACATATGTTTACTTTGCTTTCACAAATTTTAAATTTCACAAACATTTAATTTGCTTTCACAAGTTTTACTTTCACATGTCTTTAAATTTCACATATGTTTACTCACATTCCTTTATTGCTTTCACAAATTTTATTTTCATAAACATTTACTTTGCTTTCACAAGTTTTACTTTCACATCTCTTTAAACCTTTACTTTGCTTTCACAAATTTTGCTTTCACATGTCCTTACTCTGCTTTCACATTTACTTTCACCTATCTTTACTTTGCTTTCACATTTACTTTTATAAATTTTAAATTTTACATGCATTCACTTTCACATATTTCACCTTCACATGCTTTTAGATTTCACATTCTTTTCAACATGCTTTTAAATTTTACATGCATTTAGTTTTCACATATATTTCATTCCCTACTTGACATTAACAGTGTGTATTCATCATGAGATCATCCGACATCATTCATTAGAACAATGTCATCATACATTCATCCTCTTCATATAATCATCTAGTATCATTCACTACATCATTTCGCATAGTCAACATCCATTCATTGTCACTGTGTATTGGTCGTCTAGCATCATCCATCAGAACATTTGCATTGTCACCATGCATATTCATCATTAGCATCACGCACACATTATTTTTTTTATCATCATATTAAAAAAAGAAAAAAAAGATCATCAGCAGCTATAAGCTCTTCTACCATAATCATCATTCATTTTTCACCTATCATCATATTGTCACATTTCAATAGTCGAGTAATTTGTTTTCATCATCACGTCATTTGTCCTTCACACCATCTGTCTTTCTACTTCAGACCTTCCCTAGAAGTCAAGCATCCTCATCATACATTCATCAACATTGTCATCATCATGGTGTCATCATGCACTCATCATCAACATGCATTTGGACAAAATATATGTTCATATCTTTACTTGTCTCTTACAGGAAAATGTCAAAGCTTGTCGTCTTTGTATCTTTCAAAGAAACAAGTAGATGGTAACCTGTGAACATCATATTTTGTCTAGGTATTTTATGTTTTAATTTTATTTTAAAAAAAATGATATAAAAAGAAAAAAAAAACCATTTCCGTCCAATTCTAAAAAATGAAAGAAAACAAAAAAATGTTCAGCCCATTTCCAGAACTTAAAAAAAAGAGAAAAAGAAAAATTAAAATAATGATAAAAAAAAAAAAAGTGACAGAGGGTGACACCATGGTGGTGTTCCCTCCACTAATTGCAAAATGTTAATGTTCTTTCAATGTGAATGAGCTGGACGGATACACACACCGAGATAGAACCATGAACCGCAACCTCTCACCCTTTCACCATATACACCAAACGCCTCCATCATAAAGAGGATCTAAAAATAGAGATCATCACCTTCCTTCCTTACATCCCATACCATTATCACTGTACATACAAAACCTATATCACATATAGCCATCATCACTATCTCAATCCAATAACGCAAAATCATCATTGAGCCATCACCAATAGCCAATCCTATTCCCCTCACCACAATCAGCCAACCTATACCCCGTTAACAATCAAAATAAACCTCGCTGATCACCTCTTTGCATGGCGCCTCCAATCTCTCAACCTCGCGTCTTCTAGCGTGAACACCCCTCTTTAGGATCGCAATGTGTGCACCGCGCGGCGGCCTATCCGACTCGCCCGCTCCTCCCTCTTTGCCTCCCACTTTCTCTCTCTCGTCTTTCTTTCTCTCGTGTGTGTGTGTGTGTGTGTGTGTGTGTATGAGTGTGGGTGTGAGTGTGTTGGTGAGAATGAGGGACGCGTATGTGTTAATGAGTCTGAGAGATGAGTGTGTGTGTGTGTAGTGAGGGATTTGTTATTGAAAACAAAAAGAGTTCTGCCTTATCCTTTTTTTTTTCCTTCTTGAATTTGAGTTTTATTTTTATATTCATTGGGTTTAGACTAATTGTGTCTATTTTGTGCTTCTTGGGTTTTAAGTTGTGCTAGTGCTTCCTTTGATTTTTGGGTCAAATATCTTTGGTTTTATTTGGTTTCTTTTAAAAAAAAAAAGCTTTGGGTTGAGACACGTTTTTTGGGGTTGGCCTTTTCTTTTTTTAGGGTTTTGAGCTTTTGTCATTTTTTTTCTCTTTTTCTTTTTATTGCTTCAAGTTTTTTTTTTTAAATTCCTTTTATGTTGTTTAGATTTTAGTTTTTTTTAACTCAAATAAAAATAAATTTTTATCCGTGCAATAGTCGATCATGATCGAGAGGAGGATACGTTCTTCACGTAATGTTGAATTTTAGGGGTTTATTGTATAGTTCACGCTATCCTAAATCCTATGCAAAAGTGGGTTTTAATTTCTCCATAAAATCTTTTTCACAAATAAAATCAATCAACGAACATTTCCTTTTTTTTCTTTATAATTAAAATCTATCAACACAGAATTATTTTCTACAGAACGACGTGGCTTTGAGTTCCTCATTGTACCAGAGGATATGTTAGCGTAGTAAACAACTATCAAGCCAAAATCTTTTTTCATAAAACTTGTTCTTTATTTTTCTTCTAATTCTACCTTTATTTCTGTGAAGCTTTCTAATTCTAGCTTCATAAAACAACTATTCTAGCTTTTTTCAAAAAAGAATAGACATTTGGTCTTCTAAATGAGAATAGTCACACACGTGAAGATTCATCCTGGGCAAAAACTAGCAAAGCTGGTGAAAAAAAAAAGAGGATACTCAGAATAAAGAATGAAGGAAAAGGCTTGCTAGATCAAAAACAAAAGAAAACAAATCCAGATAGAAGTTAGAGCTGAAAAAAAAAAGAAAGAGGAAAAAGTTGGCTAAAATGAAAATTCAAAATGGCAGTCTAGGCAAAAGTTAGAGCAAAGTGCAAACTAGATTGAAAAACTGAAAGAGCAGTCTAGGAAAAGTGTGTACATCAATCAGGCAAAAAATGAGCTTATGAACGATGTCAAGCTTGGGCCATTAAATGACTGTTGATCAAACAAGAGTCATCCTTACAGAATGAAGAGTTAACAGTCAAGGCATATTTGTAGCATAGTAATGGATTCTAATCTTGATCATGAAGTCTAACTGAGTATTGAGCGATCGATGAAATGGGTAATCAAATGATATTTGCATTGCACATCCTTCACACCTCATTCTTACCCTCTTTGTACCATATAAATATCTTACACTTTCAAATCAAATCCCTCCATTTTAACCTATATCTTATTTCTATCCTCTCTTTTATTCATCATCAAATCTTCATCATAATCAAGACATCAAGAAGTCAAGTCAATGTCTAGTTCAAAAGGAGCTCACTAGACAAAAAACGCGAGAGGTTAATATTAGCGAGAATTAGAGCAAACACAAAAAAAAAAAGCAATAAAAGAGATAGAGCAAAAGAAAAAGAAAGGTTTGCTCAATTGGGAACTGAAGATATTGGGGCAAAAAAAAAAAGAGAAATAGAGAAAGAGAAAGGTTTACTCAATTGGGAACCGAAGACGTTGGGCAAAAAAAAAAAATCAAAGTCCAAAGCATGATAAGGTCAGGAACTAAATATGAGATCAATGAGGAGTTGGAAACAACAAAAATATAGGAAAAAGGAGAGAAAAAGGGGAATTATAAAGAGGATTATTCTAAAATTGGCTCATCTTAAATCAAACAAAGGTCTTCCCAAAAGCGATGCTTGAACGCCAAAACTGGGCAAATTTCTTACCATCAAGTCATCTAGGTTTCATCATCATTCATCTTGTGCAAGGTTGTCTTATCATAGAAGATCATACATTTTCTCATCACCAAATCATCTATGACATTCATCATACTCATACCATCACCATTTTTCACGTTGCAAACTGGCAAATTTGTTTTTTTTTTTGTGAAATTATCCCATCATGTTAAGGCATTTATCATTTACATCATCAAATCATCTAGGCATAGTGGTCATAAGTCATATTATTCATCATATCATTATAGCATTATTCAATCATCTCTAGGCATCTACTATTCTACAACATGAATCATTGCATTGCTTTGTAAATGTCATTTATCATGAGCAAGCATCACATGTAATTCATTGAGCATCCATTTAATTTTACATACATTCTTTTATCACCATCACATCATGTACTTTCCGTACCATTGCATCATGTACTTTTTTACAATTATCATATCATTCACCTTTCAACACTTATCATATCATTCACCTTATCACATCATTTTCCTTTTTTACAATCATCACATCACTTACTTTTCAGTCTTCCGATCATTTACTTTCTATCTTAATCATTTACTTTTCAGTCTGATCATAATCATTTACTTTCACCTTTTACATGCTTTCACATTTTACATGCTTTCACAAACATTTATCTACTTTCACAAATTTTAAATTTCACAAACATTTACTCTGTTTTCACATGTCTTTAAATTTCACAAACATTTATCGCTTTCACATGTCTTTAAATTTCACATATGTTTACTTTGCTTTCACAAATTTTAAATTTCACAAACATTTACTTTGTTTTCACAAGTTTTACTTTCACATGTCTTTAAATTTCACAAACATTTAATTTGCTTTCACAAGTTTTACTTTCACATGTCTTTAAATTTCACATATGTTTACTCACATCTGTTTACTTTGCTTTCACAAATTTTATTTTCACAAACATTTACTTTGCTTTCACAAGTTTTACTTTCACTTCTCTTTAAACGTTTACTTTGCTTTCACATGTCCTTACTCGCTTTCACATTTACTTTCACCTGTCTTTAATTTTGCTTTCACATTTACTTTTATAAATTTTAAATTTTACATGCATTCACTTTCACATATTTCACCTTCACATGCTTTTAAATTTCACATTCTTTTCAACATGCTTTTAAATTTTACATGCATTTAGTTTTCACATATATTTCATTCCCTACTTGACATTAACAATGTGCATTCATCATGAGGTCATCTGAAATCATTCATTAGAACAATGTCATTATACATTCATCCTCTTCATATAATCATCTAGTATCATTCACTACATCATTTTGCATAGTCATCATCCATTCATTGTCATTGTCTATTGGTTGTCTAGCATCATCCATCAAAACATTTGCATTGTCACCATGCATATTCATCATTAGCATCACGCACACATTATTATTTTATCATCATATTTAAAAAGAAAAAAAAAAGATCATTAGCAACTATAAGCTTTTCTACCATAATCATCATTCATTTTTCACCCATCATCATATTGTCACATTTCAATAGTCGAGTCATTTGTTTTCATCATCACGTCATTTGTCCTTCACACCATCTGTCTTTCTACTTTAGACCTTCCCTATAGAAGTCAAGCATCCTCATCATACATTCATCAACATTGTCATCATCATGGTGTCATCATGCACTCATCATCAACATGCATTTGGACAAAATATATGTTCATATCTTTACTTGTCTCTTACAGTAAAATGTCAAAGTTGTCGTCTTTGTATCTTTCAGGAAGAAACAAGTAGAAGGGTAACTGTGAACACCATATTTTATCTAGGTATTTTATGTTTTAATTTTATTTAAAAAAATGATATAAAAAAAAAACCATTTCCGTCCAATTCTGAAAAAATGAAAGAAAAAAAATGTTCAGCCCATTTCCGAAAAAAAAAAAAGAGAAAAAGAAAACTTAAAATAATGATAAAAATAAAAAAGTGACAGGAGGTGACACCATGGTGGTGTTCCCTCCACTAATTACAAAATGTTAATGTTCTTTCTGTGAATGAGCTGGAGGGATACACACACCAAGACAAACCTGAACCTAGCCTCTCACCCTTTCACCATATACACCAAACGCCTCCATCATAAAGAGGATCTAAAATAGAGATCATCACCTTCCTTCCTTACATCCCATACCATTATCACCGCACATACAAAACCTATATCACATATAGCCATCATCACTATCTCAATCCAATAACAACAAAATCATCATTGAGCCATCACCAATAGCCAATCCCATTCCCCTCACCAGCCAAATACCAACCTATACCCCTTAACAATCAAAATAAACCAACAACAGATACAACACATACAAAATCCCAACCAAACACAAATTAGATAAAAAACCATCATCATCAATAGTCCATCTCAGTTTACAAAAATCCTAATCCTAGTTCAAAGCCAAACATAGATCAAGATTTTCTTGTTAAAAAAAAAAGAAGGTGGAAATTAAAAAAGGAAATAGAAACCATCGTGGCACCTCACCGTGATCACCTTTCTACACTGTCTCCATCTCTCAACTTTGCCGTCCCTCTGCATGAACACCCTTCTTCGTAGACCGCAGCGTGTACACCGCGGCGACCAGCCTACAGCCGACCGCGGTTCCCTCCCTCTCTTGCCTCCCACTTTCTCTCTCTCTCTCTCTCTTTCTTTCTCTCTCTGTGTGTGTGTGTGTGTGTATGAGTGTAGGTGTAAGTGTGTTAGTGAGAATGAGGGACGCGAATGTGTTAATAAGTCTAGAGACGAGTGTGTGTGTGTGTTAGTGAGGGATTTGTTATTTAAGAACAAAATAGTTTGCCCATCTTTTTTTCTTTGAGTCTCGTTTTATTTTTATATTCATTGGGTTTAGACTAATTGTGTCTATTTTGTGCTTCTTGGGTTTTAAGTTGCGCTAGTGTTTCCTTTGATTTTTGGGTCAAATGTCTTTGGTTTTATTTGGTCTCTTTGTTTTTGTTTTTTTAAAGCTTTGGGTTTTGGGGTTGGCCTTTTCCTTTTTTAGGGTTTTGATCTTTTGTCATTTTTTTTCTCTTTCTTTTACTGCTTCAAGTCTTAAAAAAAAAAAATCCTTTTATGTTGTTTAGATTTTAGTTTTTTTTAACTCAAATAAAAATAAATTTTTATCCGTGCAATAGGCGTCATGATTAAGAGGAGGATACCTTCTTCATGTAATGTTGAATTTTAAGAGTTTATTGTATAGTTCACGCTATCTAAATCCTGTGCAAAAATGGGTTTTAATTTCTTCATAAAATCCTTTTCACAATAAAATCAATCAACGAACATTTCTTTTTTTTTCTTTGTAATTAAAATCTATTAACATAGAATCATTTTCTACAGAACGACATGGCTTTGAGTTCCTCATTGTACTAGAGGATACGTCGGCATAGCAAAAAACTATCAAGTCAAAATCTTTTTTCATAAAACTTGTTCTTTATTTTTTTTCTAACTCTAGCTTTATTTTTATGTAAATATAATTATTATAACTGTTGGGGAAAAATAAATATTTTAAAGCTATAAATAAATTTGCATAATGAGCTCTAGGGTAACTATATTTATGCGGATGTATGGGGGTGCAATATGATTAAGCTTCCACCCTTCCCTAATCATAATCAGACTCCGAACCTCAAATCTCTTTTGAAAAAAAAAAGACCAGTTTTGATTAAATCAAAGGTTTTCCAATTTTAGCCAGAACTAAAATTGGTGGCGACTCCCTCATTGTTTTTAAAATTGGTTGTCATTCTCTCTGCCCTTGGGTACGTCTGTGACAAGATGTAATAAACTTTACAAGAGATGAGGAGAAATTTTCATAGAGTTTTAGCACTTGTGCAGCATTCAAAGTCTCTTCATTTGAAAGAACATCTCTATTTATAGATGGTCTTCATTTTTTACCTGTTGCCCTTGATCAGTTTTTCAAGTGACACGTGTTGATCATCTATTTGTGTCTTGGAACTAGGATAGAGGTGTAGCTTGACTTTTATCAGAATCGTTGTAGAAGCCATTGTAAAGTTGAGGTTTCTGAGGTTCTTTCAAAACTACTTTTTACTTTCTGATCATGGTTTCTAAACTCTTCCTTCTAGAAGCTGGATGGTTGACCAAGTTGGCAAAAGAGATGATACGCTAGTCTATAACTGAGTTTGACTTTAAATTTGAATTTCAAATTTTCCTTCCATTTCCAGTAAAGTTCAACATTTCATAGTGAAGTAAACTTTCTCATATGCGGTATCAGTTTTGATAAACCTTTCGATTTCTAGTCTTCAATCAGAGCTTGTTGTAGAAAAAAGATTGTGAATATAATGATTGAAGACTACAGAACACGTTGGCTTTAGAGTTTAATTGATATCTTTAGTCTAAGCTTACTTTTTGACATCCAGTGCTACTTTCTAATGTCCTGAAACTTGGTTTCTTGTACTAGTTGTATTTCTTCAAACCGTCAGGCATGTATATGCTCAAATTGTGATATAATTATCACTTCCATTTAGTTTCCATCTCTTTATATGAGATAAATCATATTTGCATATGTAAAATGAAATTATTCACGTTATTGGAGCTATGCTATGCCAACGAAAAAACTTGTTTACTATTTCAAGAAACTTAAGGTAGATGTTAATCATTCTTCAAAATATTTTCCTTAAATTAGTTTTGTTGTCATTCAAAACATATTACCTTGAAGGTTTCTGAAGGGTTCTAGCTAACAATCTCCCCCTTTTATGATGACAAAACAATTTGAAGAAAATCTTTTAAAGAGATATTGAAAGAAATATTACAAAAAGTGTGGCGTGATAATCAATATTATTTCAACTTACCAGGATGTGATTTTCAGGAAGTCCTTGTCTTAAGGCATGATATGGATAAGATCAAAAATGTTTTATAACCTTAAGTGACTTAAATCAAGCTGTTTTGATTGTTAATGATGTTTCTGAAATTATTTAGAGTACTTTTTGAGAGGTATCAGGCAGGATTGAAAAAGGATATCATCGTTTAAGCCCTCTTAATAAAAAAACAACTTGATTTTTTGTCAAAAAGACTTTCTGAAAATATATGTGCTTGAATAAAAAATAAGTAATACTTGTGATATTTCATCTTGATTAGTTTTCTTATTCAGGACACATCTTTATCCAAGTTATTTTGAATTTGAATGCTCACATTTGTATAAAAAGATGTATCAGAGCATGTGAGAGGAGAATACAAACAGATTGATACATATGTAGTTTTAGATGCTCAAAGAAACCTTAAACTAATATCATTTGCATATGCAGCAAGAGGTTTTTGAAGCTAACAGGGACCAATCCTAATTAAATCAGAACAAAAGCAATTTTGAGCTTGTACTATGAGTTAGTAAACTTTTCTCGTAAGTATTAGAGAAAGTGATTTTGGTAACACAAGGCTTAAAAAAACTGTCACATAGGCTCGCACAAGGATACATATATACATACATACATATGTATATATATATATATATATATATATATATATATATATATAGCATAACATGTATCAGAGCATTAAGCATAGTATGTCCCAGCTTGAGCACATAGAAGGAAACATTGATATAATGAGATATCAGATCAATCAAGTAAAAGATCACTTATTCGTTAGCATAGTATGCTTGATTAGCTAAGCAATATATAGAACATAACATGTATCAGAGCATTAAGCATAATATGTTCCATAGCTTGAGCACATAGAAGGAAACATTGATGTAATGAGATATCAGATCAAGCAAGTAAAAGATCACTCATTCATCATAGTATGCTTGATTATATATATCCATGGAGCAAGGAAAAACTTAAAAAGATGTATCAGAACCAAAAAGAAATATCAAGAATAGTTGAAATAAAACTGAAATAATACTTAGGTAACAAAAAAAAATAGATGTTTCCATTTGAACATAAAAACAAAAAAATACAGATGCTAAAAAGAAAAAAAAAATCTCTAAGTGGCTCCTCTTGATGTACTCCCCTTGTCTTTCTCATAAGATTTTCTTCTATTTTCTTCTCCCCTTGTTGACATTAGCAAAAAGGTGTGCTAAAAGCCAGGAACACCATCATTAGCCCCAGCCATAGTTCTTGGAGAATTTCCAACTGAAGAGCTTCATGTTTCTGATAGAGCTTCCATTTGATCTAGTGTAACACCCCAAAAAATTATTTAAAATTTAATTTGAGCTTTATTAGTGTGAATTTCAAAAATCTAATAGTTTTAGCAATGATGAGGACAGTCCAATGAGTGTGTAAAAAAAAATGTGAATAGTAACTTGCGAGCCTCGTGGTCCTTGGAATAGCTGAAACCCTAAATCCGGGAACAGGAGATGCCCGAAACTGAGAAAATATAGGGTTAAGGTTAGACATGGTTAGAAATAAAGATTTTATATTGGAATTAATTTCAAGCAATGTTTGATTATCAGGGAACGTGTTTTACCTGTTTGGTAAAATTTTGGCGTATGATTTCTAACGCTTAAAGATAGTTTAATCTTTATAAAAGGATAATGTCTATCCTTTAGAGCCAAGTGTAAAGCAAGGATTTAATCTTGAATTACAAGATCAAATCCTAGCCATTCCTCTTGTTTCTTTTATAAAGAATATAGATTTTATATTAAACAATTCCTACAACCTAATCTAATATCATTAAAAAGCTACTAACCTTATCACTCCAAACCTATCATTCTCGACCATGAACCAAAAAGCCAAGTTTCCATGGTTTTTTTTTCACAAAACCTAACTTTAAATGCTCAAAACCTTAGTTTTAAATCACCAAAACTCCAAATCTTTTTGACAAAACTTGTTTTACTCATCACAATCTACCAAACTAATCGATTAGAATTTGAATCTATCACCAATTTTCACTTTGAGATCTGACCACCCACTGTTAAAGGAAGGAATTGGAGTGGATTTGAAGAGCTAGTGGTGAAGGAAACCCTCCTAGAAGATCTTTTAAAGTTAGAAGCTCTAAAATTGCAAAAGTAGGGCTTTTGAACTTCTTTTACTTCAAATCTATTTTATGCTTTCCTTACTGATTTGGCTTAATGTTTTTGGTTGTATTGGTTGATAATATTTGGATGTTGATGTATTAATTTTGTTAGGGTGTTTGGATGATGTTAAAAAATCCATTTTGGTAAAACAAGTTTTGAATCATGTTGGAATTCTTGGATTTGTACTTAGGTTATGGTTTGTGATTTTTCTAAAGTATTTGTAGATAGATTCATGAGCTATAAATTTTATATGTTAAAGCTAACATGTTAACGTGTTGTCAATATTTTTCTTAGGTTTTAAAAATGACTTGTACTATTTTGTAAAATTCAAAAATCGAGGGTTAGGGTTCCTGCTTGCACAAGCAAGTTGAAGCTACAAATTTTGCGAATTTTGTTACCATAGCAAATGATTGATTTTTTTCACTTTAAAATTTTTATAGGTTATTGATAATATATTGAAGTCCAACTCTGAATTTTTGTATAATTTGATATGTTCATTTGATAAGGTACTAAAATTGGGAATTATGGCTGTTGCATGTAAATAAAGGGTTTCTAACCTTTGAATTTGTATTATTTTGTTAACATAGTTAGAAAATGATTCTTGCTATGAGATTTTTACAGGACCTTGTGGACATATTGAAGTGTCTCAGATAATTTTTATAGGCTCTGAATTGGTTGTTTGATGTGCAAATGAAATTGTGCTACAAAGGTGTGAAATCTACCCATGTGTTGTGTTTGTGCTAATGCATTATATTAGTGACATAATGACATTTGGTTCAAGTATATTGTATATGAATGCATGCTAGTGACTTTAAAGATTGGTTTATGAGGCAATGATTGAAATCAGATTGTGAATGAATGCCTATATGTGTTTTATGCATGCATTTGGAAAAAGAAAAGTGAATGATACACTGAATTAAGTTTTATAGCCATAAGTAAAAATGTGATCCTCTTTGACTTGTCAAGGGCAAATAAAGAGACGAGATCTTCTTTGACTTGTCAAGGCCAAATAAAGGAAAAGAAACATAAGATCCTTTTTGACTTGTCGAGAGCTTGTGACTTGTCGAGGCCAAATAAAAAGAGATGAGATCCTCTTTGATTTATCAAGGGCAATTAAAGATAATTTCACTACATTTGGTATATACATGTTTATATCATATCGAATCATTTTGTTTAACATTATTTACTATGATTATGAGCTTATGAGAAATATATACTAAGTGATTGATTTTTTAAAAGCAATCTACTTCAAAAATATGATTTGGAACTTTAAAAAAATAACTGTTATTATGAATTATACAATCACCTTTTTCTTAATAAACCGAAGTGGCTGGGATGATGATGATGGCATTATGATTGTGCATTTGGGGAAATGCCCAACTGAGAATTGTACAATTCTCACCCCTATGTGTTTGTGTTTCCATGTCATCGCTAGGTTGATCTAGAAAACTATGGGGCTGTACACATAAAAGGAATCAGATTGTAGTAGTTGAGTAGTTGATGCTTTTATTATGTTGTACTTAGTTGTGTGTGTGTATGTGTGTGTGTGTGTGTGTATATATATATATATATATATATATATATATAGAGATAACAAATATGTATTAAAGAGCTCATAGAAGAACTTCCTTCTACTTGATTTTTATTAAGTAAATGTTTTATTTCTTTGTTATATATTTTAATAGAACCATGATTTAGTTACTACCCAATTTGATCGATCTTACTATAGATATGTAAGAAAGGTTCGCTAATCTATAAGTAACAACGCTAAAGTTCGATGTCATGGCTTAAGATTGATGTTGTACTTGGGAGGATGTTACATCCAGCTAGTTATTAATGAAGCATTGTTCAAGCAATAGTAATTGAACCTCTGTGTAGCTTGGCTACATTGTGGGTGTAGGTTGGCTTGATGAGGGAACAACATTTTGACCCAGAGATGAATTAGGAACAGTGAGCACTGGCATGAGGTGAACTAGTTTTTGGATTTTCCTTGCCTTGTATACCCTTTAAAGAAATTGTTTTAGAATCAAAGGATTTTGAGTTTGATTCTCTTCATAATTAAAAGGGTTTAGAGCAACAACAACAGTTTGAGGACATACATGAACAATAGGGCTTTCCCCATATCTTATAATCACTTCAGGCCTTTTACTATCATCAAAACTCTTCGAGAATGATTATTCTTCTTTTTCTACCTTGTCCCTATTCTTAGGAGCGGCCTTTTCAAGAATTGTATCTCTTATTCTTAGGCTCTGTCTCCTAACACCAGATAGGAGCACTGGAGCTCTTCTTAAAGTCTTGAAGGAGTTCAGTCAGTACTCAGTTCCTTCCATATATTCATACTACTCATTTGCTAGAGGGTAGTTCAAGTGTTGGAAGATCCTGGTTAACAAAACTCCATAGGTAAAACAACATTTTTCTTCTTCTTTGGAGAGATGGCACTCATGTAATAAAAAATTAGTCTAACAAGATTTACCTTCCATTTTGCCAGGAGACAAAATAGTAACTTGCAGCCTATTCCTACCAAGATGCATGCCGCCCAGTCATGGAGAAGAGAAAACTAGATTAGGGTGAAGACTTGACGAGCTATGGAGTTCAACATAACAGGAGTTATCGTCCTAGGTTGATGTCTAGGAGAGTCCGTGAGACACTTGGAAACTTCCTCAACTGTGACACCAAGGGTGATAAACCAGTTCTCCTAGACAAGCATCTAACACCTTTGTCAGGAGCATGAACATATCCTAGAGGTCAGCTATGCTCGCGTCATGTGAGTGCTCCTAATGTAAGAGGTCAGCACAAAGCTGAGGACGCTGTTTTAACCTGAGAGAACATCGTGACCAATCTAGTGAAGACCCTGTCAATGATGTTGAGAAAGCCTTCCCATCCTTGGAAGGAGATCGCTTCCATTAGGATTAACACTTGGATCAATAGCTCCCATCTTAGCATTTTCCCAGGAGCTACAGGTCATTGATAAAATTTCTAGTGTAGTGCTCCTGATGTACTTGGTTCGTCATACATGAGAAGTGTTCCCATGTTGGTAATACATCCATTAGAATTTTTTTCCTCATCCATTTCAAATATGTATGTAAGGATAGAACAAGAAAGTTGAAGCTTGAAAAGAATAAAGGATGAAGGTTTGTGAGAGAAAGAGACTGGTGTGGTTATTAGAATAAGGGTTTGAGATAAGTGAATACGAAATGGTTGAGGAAGGGTATGGTAGAAGATGAAGGTAAAAGTGTGATGTGTGAGTAGTGGGGAGTTATTTAAGTGATGGGACGTGACATGACTGAAGGTGAAATGACATGGGAGTGAGAAACCTAAAAGAATGGGAATTATCTCGCCTTTTCATCTCATTCAGAAAGAGTGATTTTTTACGCTTGAGATTACTTTTCAGAAAGAGTGATTTTTTATGCTTGAGATTACTTTCTAAAGGAGTTACTTTATGAGCTTCACTTTCCACTTTCTGACCCTTTGATATATATCTTCAATTCTAAACTTCATGAGACCATATTTACCCCACATGTTGATTCTCAATACTTCTTTCTCATCAACCCATTTTCTTTCTAAGCTTGCAAATGAAATTCTGATCTTCTTTTGATTTGGTGGTCTTGCAAACTGATTTCTTCTATTGGGCTTCAGTTTAGTAGTGAAGAGAGAGTACCTAGAGATGTTTGTGTATGAATGCTTATGTAGATTTAAAATATTTAAGTTTAAAAGCCTTTTCAAAACACAAAAACAATCTTCAATTAATGGTTTTATGAATATATCTACACTTGGTCTTCAGTATTTGTAAACATTAACTCAACATCTCCTTTCTGGACATGATCTCTAATAACATGATTTTTAATATCAATATGCTTGGATCTAGAGTGTTGGACTGGGCACGGTGGAGGTGAGGACAAGGAGATGGGAACCACGAGAAGAGAAGTGAGCAAGAGAGAAAGGGCAGGGGTAGTGATCTTTTTATTTTTATTTTTTTTCTGGAATGGGTGAGAAAATATAGACTATTACCACCTTGGGAGGCTCCTGCTTTCTATGGGTGGCTTCGTTCTCCCTTTTGCTGATTTTAATTTCGTGTTGTTATTTTCGTTTTGTTAAATTTGTTTATGCAAACGATTCATAGAACCCATTTTCTCCATTTGATTTTTCGTTATTAGAACTGCAATGAATGCAATTGAAATGCGATTTTTTCAGAGTGCTTTTCTATGTGAATTTGCAGACGCAGAAATTTGAAGAGTCTATAAAGAAAGGGCAAGTCATCTCTCCTTTTCTTTTTCTTTTGGGTTTTGTTCACATGCCTGCATCTGATTTTTTTTTATACATAAATATTTACACTATCTATTTCTTTGTGTAGATCAAATATGTAGGTACCCCCATTTTATGGTTATATATTTGGAAATGCAATGGAAACTGAACCTACTACCCCTAATTTGGACAGGTTTAAATTTTTTTTTGGGGCTTTGATAGAACGATATCTCATATACATATTTTTAGGGATAGTTGGTATGTTTGTTTCAAATTCAAATTTTTTACACTCTATTTATTTATAAATTTAATATTAAGATGAATCAGAGGCTATAACAAATTTTTGAAAAGTTTCAAATTTATTATGTTGTGTTTGGATATCACAAGGAATATCCTATCTACCCTTTTTTAGGGATAATTGAAGTATTTGTTTCACATTCAAATTTTTTTCACTTTTTCTTTTTATAAATTTATTTAAGATTAAGATGATGTAGTATTTTTATATTCTTCATTCTTCTTCTTCTTTCATGAAAAATAAATATCACATCATTTCTTCTTTACATCATACTCATCTTTTTATTTAAAGAAATATTTTATTCTTCTCAACACTTCTTTCAATATATATGGAGGATCAATACAATAATATTGCTAACAACTTTGCCCACAATTTAAGGCAACATGTATGTATAAAATATCTAGTTATTCTTACTAAATCTTTATTTATACAAGTTTCATGCATTGCCAAGATTTTATATTTTTACTTAATTTTTAAGTTTTTAATCATGTTGCTATTATTTCTATCACATGTTACATCACACCTTATATTTACTAATTGTTTAATTCTTTATTTTTCTTGACATCAGTACATGATTTTCAACACTCATAGCCATCAAAATATGATTTGTTAAACGACTTTGGGGTTGTGCGATGACTTTTAAAATACACTATTAATGAGTATTTAATGCAGGTTGTAACATGAAATTTAAGCAGCATATGTGATTAATTATTATTGGTCTTTTTTCTTTGTGACAATGCAATTAATATTCTGATGCACATAGGCTATGGTAGCTGTGCCATAGCAGTTTCTAATTTCTTCAGGATTAACTCTTGATGAAAATCAAGAATATTGTTCTTTGTGAAGCCTCTACTTCTATCAAGCAGCTTCTGCGATTATTATTGGTCCTTTTTCTTTTTGACAACGTAACAAGAAATAAATTTTCTAACACTTCTGTGATATATTGAAATGCCATCATCACTTTCCAACATTATTTATTTTTCTGTTAGGCTTCGTCTCAATAATATACAGTACAAATATTCAATTTTAGAGTAATCGAATATAAAAATATTAAAAAATGAAAGCTTACAATTTTCAGAAACAAATAATTTATCAGAAAAAAAAAATTGTTGGTTGACTCTCTCCACAATTATCTCTCCATAGTCAGTGCCTTTAGGTTTTACTTAAATGTAATTAAGTTTTTTATAAAAAAAAAATATCAGGGAACAATTGTTAATTTTTTTAAATATAAAAAGTAGTAAGAAACAATATTACATTGATTCTGAAAATTACAATATTAGAACAGGTTTGTAATAAATTTTTCTTGACGAACAGTTAACTATGTAGTTAAATGCATATTAATTTATGTACCAAAAAATGCAAATGATTTTGGACACAAAATAGTAAACTGATCAAATTAAAAAGCACAACCATGTTATATTGATTTTAAAAATAAGATCCTAAACAAAAGAGGAACGAAAGGGATGGAAATCTTCTATCTCTAAATAATGTCTCTTTTCTTGCCTTTCAATTATTTATTGATGAGTATATTTGGTAAATTATAAATTATAAATTTATTTTAATTCTTATCTTTCCATGTGTCAATAAATAATTAGAAACAAGAAATCGGGCACCATTTAGATAGGGGACAAAATATTTTCATCCTAAAAAGATAGTAGTATTTAAGTGTCAATAAAATTACCACACAGACTTATAGTAAAAAAGTTTAATTATTGAATACATTTTCAATAAAAAATAATTTTACACGCCTATTTAATTATATATTGTTATATTAATAAAAATATTTAATGCAACTATTTATTACCTTAAAAAGCTTACAAATAAAAATATATGATTGATTGACATTATAAAATCTTTTTACAATGGCAGGATCAAAATTATACTCATTCTAAAACCACTTTGCGAAGTTGAGTGAAACTGTTATCTTCAAGTAAAATATTGATTATTTAACAAATATTAAACATTAATTTAATTCTGAACTTATTTTAAAATAATACAGTATAGCATTAAAATAAAATCAACATCAGAGCTTAAGCATTAATTAATAAAATAAAATTTCAATTAAATACTAATGATAATATATTAAGGAATTATCTATTTTTTATTTGGTCAAAATTAAACAAATTGTCTTGAGAAGTTTTTAGTTTGGTTCCAAAAATTGATTCAATCCAAGACAGTCCTATAAATTAAAATTGTTTATAATAAAATCGAATAAGTATTGATTATAAATGTTATTTAAATGATTACATATTTCAATAGTACTATATAATTTAAATTTAAATTTAAATTTAATTTAAATATTTAATACGAATCAAGATGAAGAGATAACCCACTGAGAATTGGTTTGGATTTTGGCTTTACACCAAATTGGAAGCAACAGAAAGGGATTATTCGATCACTTTTTGGCCTCTTTATTAAATTCGAGACTATCAAGCATGATTGGAATGTCATTTTAAGAAAAAATGTTATATAACTTTGGAAAATACATTATTTAAGTGTCTAAAATTAATACTAATTTCTTTTACTCTTTTTTTGGTTTGATATTTGGACATGTTACGTTATATTTAAATATTTATTTTTATTTTGGTAAAGTTGCCATATGTAATATCTAGCACTAATTATAATAATTCCTAAAAAATAAAAAGTTGACTCGACAATTACCCCCATATTTCTCTCTTCATTGTCACAAACCAACACTAATAAAAAATTGCGACTTGACATGCATGGGCTGCTTTGCCATGCTTGTTAGTAGCTAATAATAATAATAATAATAATAATAATAATAGTTCACATACCAATAAATTTTATATTTGGGATATCACACATTATATTCAAAAAATTGGAACCATTAACCATTTTCTCAAGGTCAAATTTGAGAAGATTTGAAGTTCTTTCAAGTTCAAAAACCTCCTTTTGGACTTTTTGATTATTTTCATAACCTTCAATTTCTAAGGCTTATAGTTTAATATTTAAAAACTTATTTTCTCCTTTGAATTCTTTTTTTCAAGTCTTAGATTCTTATAATTTGTTTTCACTTTCATGTTTAGACGACATTTTAATGGCTTTCTTAGAGAGAGATAATAAGAAGTTAAAGTTTGAGAATTTTTTAGAAACTCAACATACAATTTTAGTAATTCATCATAAGAAAGCTCAAGTTCAAAAACTTCTTTTACCTTTGTTTCTTCTTTTAGAAACATAGTCCCATAAAGTAAAAGTTTGCAATGTCTTCTAGTTCATCCTAAATTTCTTTTTTTTCCTCATCTTTTGAATCACCTATGTTGCCATTATTATTAGGAGTGAAATTTTGAGATTGCTTGAGCTTTGGATAGTCAATTTTGAAATGTCTCTTTTCTTCACTATGATAGCAATTCACATTTTCAAGCTTTCCTTTGCCCTTTTTCTCCATTCCTTAAGTCTATTCTCTTGCTCTTGGCATCTTTCTTACTAAGCATAGAGATCTTATCTCCATCCTCTTTTCAATCCTCGTCTCAGTCTTCTCCTCCTCTAGAACCTCTATAGCTTTCATTGCCTTCCCTAGATTTTACTTTTTCGAAAGTTTTTAGTGTCACAAACTTGTTTCTTTTCATGGTTTCACCATGAGCTTTAAAAGAACTACCTCATGATGCTTTAGAGACCCAATAGTGAATCTAAGCGTAGAGTCTTAAGATTCTTAGCTTCAATGATTGTTATGACCTTGGGAAGCCATTTAGATGGAAGGCTTCTTAGAATCTTCCTAACCATCTCAGAGTTTGTGTATCCTTTACTCAATCCCTTGAGGTGGTTAATGATATGCATGAATCTTGTAGCCATCTCATCAATGTTCTCATGTTTGGCTATTTTGAACATTCGTATTGATACATTAACATGCTTATTTTGTTTCTTTTACTTGATCTGTTCCACTATGGAGCATTTGCATCCTCGGAGATCTCTTTGGCCTGTCATTAGCATAATCTTGTCATATTCAGCTTTGATTACGCAAGTAAGATGGTACTTGGTCTTGGAGTTCATTTGAACTCTTGCATTTTGTTGGTCCATCCATGTGTTTGTAGGAACTTGCCTTGTAGTTGAAGGTTCACCTTCATCATTTTCAGCAAAGAAATTTTCTGAAACCTCTTGCATAAGACTGTAGTCACCATTTTGTATTATCTCCCACAAGCCAAGACTTGCATATTTGAACAGTTCCATTTTGTCTTCCAATAAGCATAATCACCACCATTAAAGATTGAAGGTCTATTGATGGAGTGTCCCTCAACAATGTGTATAGCGTTGTGGGCCATTCTTTCCAAGATCTTTTTTCTTTGCAATTGTTAGGATGCTCAACCCCTTAGAAACCAGGCTTTAATAGCAAATGTAGGTTATGTAAAGATAGCATGAAAATGGGGTTGAATTGTGCTTTTCAAAAACCTTTTGTTTTCTTAAATTTTAAACAAGTTCTATCAAGTCTTAAGAGTTGAAGCAGGAGAAAAGCACTTGTTAATGAACTTTAGAAAGCAACTTTCTAAAGTCTATAGTAAAAATATAAGTTCAGATAGCTAATAAAGCAATTTTATAGTCATACACAAAAGCAAATGCATACACACAGAATAAAAGAAATGTCAGGGATAGAGATAATCTACAGAAGATTTATATTAGTTTAGCCAAGCTTTGCCTATATCCAGTCTTCAAACAACAATGTTGAGAAGTTCCACAAAACTTCGTTCTCTTACAAGAGATTCCAAGATAGTCTTTTTACTAGCTTTCTCAAGCTAAACTTAGTGAGGTTCATGCAATCAACCCTCACTCACAAGTAGTTTTTTGTTCCTAGCTTCTCCATGCTAATCTCATACTAGTCACTATTGGATCAAGGTACAATGTGACATAAGTTTTAGTGTTTTACTCTAAGAATACACTCAAGTTTCCTAAGATTCAATAATTGTATAAGGAAATTGTAGCGTGATCGCGATGGAATGGAGAAAATAGTTGTTAAAATTGGGAGTAGCCACCAAGTTTATTTTAATTGGGAAAAAAACATGAAAAAACCCATTTTATTTTAAAATGAATGATCTTTGAAACCAGATTTAAGTTAGGGAGTTGGTTATGCATAGGGAAGGTGGGATCTAATCCTACGCACCTAGTACAACCGCCCTTACCTGGACCTTAATTGATTTTGTGTATTATTAATAACCTTTCAAAATATTCATTTTATTATTTTTTTTATTCACAAGAAAATTACAAAAGAAAGAAATTTAGGAACACCAAGCGTCACAACTCATGTGTCCAAAAAATAATTGTAGTTACAAGCCGTCTCGGTGAAATTAACTTTTTTATTTGAAATAAAATATTTCCTAAAGAAATGAAAATTAAATGAAATAAAATATCTAATAAAAAAACTCATAAAAAATTTACAATTAAGACAAAAATTATAAATATTAGATTTTGACTTGACATGGATCGAATTGCCGTCTCCTACGTATCCTCCTGGATAATGGGGAATTCAAAATCACGTAGTTCTGGAGAAAATATTTGTGTGTTGGTTGATTTTATTTATAAAAAACAGATTTTTTATTAAGAGGTATGAAATCCGTTATTGCATAGAATTCTAGTTAGTATTAAGCTACTCAATGAATTCTTATGATTCAAATAACAATGAAGGTAACATTTGCTACTCAACCATCATTATTGATCATTGCATTAAGTTAAAAATTTTCTTGAAAAAGATTTTTTAGAAAGAAAACCTATTATTATTATTATTTTTAACACCAATTTTAACATAAACTAACAAAGTTAATTTCTAAACAAATATCAGATACATGATTAACTTGATTAAAAAAATACTAATGAATAGAATAATTAAATAAAAACTAAAAAAAAACTCTAGCTACCATTTTCTTTTCATCATTTTTTATTTTTTAAGGCTTTAATACAACATTCACTACACATCAAAATAAATACTTAGATCACTTCTTTAAATCAATTTATTTAACCCCTTCAAATAATTTAAAATAAATGCTAAAAAAAACATATCATAAACTCTTTTCTTTTAGTAAATCAAAATACCCAAGTATTTATTTTGAGTCAAACTAAACAAAACCTTTTTATTTTTAGTTCATTTTAAACCACAATAACTCAAACTCCAATCAAACAAATCCCAAAATAAACAATAATCATGCAATTAAAACCCAAACAAACAAACCCATTTTTTGATCCAATAAAACAAAAACAAATCAAACCAAAATAATAATAATAATAATAATAGTAGTAATAATAATAAAAAGATATTAAAAACAAAACACCCTTTTCACCACCATCCCATACATACACAATCACTCACACACATACTAACACATAATTCTCTCCTCTCTTTTACACACGCATACACACACGTACCACTCACACACGCACACCTCTCTTCTTAACTCAACACACATGCATATCTCTCTCTTGGCCACACACACTCACACACATTCTCTCGCTCTCACACACAAACACCACA
>JAMLFY010000004.1:43574790-43650585 GCA_030441495.1 Dalbergia oliveri | reverse complement strand
TGGTGGCACGCGGTTCTCTCCTATTAAGGTTCTGTTTTCCCTTTTTTTAGTTTTCCCTTTTGGAAAAAAATTTCTTTGAAGTTTGATTTGTTATCATTTCTGAATTGGGATTTTCAGGTGTGGATTGAAATGATGGTGGTGATGGAAGAGGCCGCGGATGAAGATGATGGAAGGGTGGCTACCGGGTGGGGGCAACCCCCCTCCCTATTAAATGCGTAGTAGCTTCATAGAGGTCTTCCAACTCATTAGAACCTTAGACTTATCATTTTATAATTGGAAATGTATGTTTTGCTGTTATTTAGGTACTTTTGTGGATTTATGTTATGGTTATTGGTATTTTTGAATGTGCTTTACACATATGGATTTACGCATATAGATTTGCTATTATATTGCTCATTGTTACAATTAAGGCTGCTAAAGATCCTTGCACATATGAATTTGCCTCATTTTTTTTTTTTTTTTCAGTTGTTTGTTGTTTCCTTGAAGATCCTTGCTTAGATTTTGTCCCTTTTAATTCCTTCTAATTGATGCTATCTATGTTTGATAGCTCTCAATTGGTAAAGCTATAAAAAGCAATTGAATACAAAGAAGCGTTCATATGATGTTTTCTGGCAGGCCAACCCAAGACCCAAACTCCTGGCTTATCAATGGGGACTATTTTTTATCTTATTTGTAAAGCAAATTCTTTTCAAGATAGAATAACTTAGCTCAACTTTACTGATAAAGTGGTGAATAAGTGTGCTTCTACCTCTTTTATTAATGTTGGAGCAGATTTGAAACAAACACATGAATTGCCTGTAGGGAAGGTTTATTGTTTTATTTTTTGGATAGATTTGATGATTAATCAATTACTAATATCTTAGTTTATTTGTTATTGTCAGAAGCAGTGGTTGTCTTTACGCTATAAAAGCGCACACTTGTTAGTAAAGTGGATGTGCCAACAAAGGATTGAGAAAACAAGGTAAGGCGTGAAACATTGGCTTGATTTAAAATTTGTCATGTGCTATTTGCACTAGTGTCTTCCATTTGCTAGCATGGTTACTAACAAATGTGTTGTCTTTATTGCTTGACTACTATTGTCCATATTTAAGTATAATACTACACTTTGAGTTCCTATAATTTGGTTAAGGCATAGAAGCACCTCTTCTGTATAGCTTGGAAAGCTTTTGAATATTATTGTAATTAAGATATTTCAATCATCTCCTTTTTCCTTAGATCAGGGAAAAACATAGGATTTCCCCCTAACCGTATAGCTCTTTTCATAACTTTAGTTTTAGGTTATAATTATTATGCATTTGTTAAATTGTTGGCATTCTAATCAAAACGAGTTGGTCTTATTTTATGCCATTCTGAACCGGGGATATAACTGGCAAACACTAATTTTTGAATGCTTCAAAGTGTTATTTAAATGATGCTTCTCCTGCTATCTTTATCTATATCCATCTAGTAGGCTCCTTTTTGTTTACTCAGACAAACTTAGCATGTGGAAATTTTCTAGGCAACCAAGCTTATTATTAGTAATAGTTGCTACTAATGAGCATTGTTCTTGGTCACTAGAATTTGATAATATGTCAAATTGCTTGAGAGAATTTGTTTTTCTGGATTATTAATTTAGAAACCAATACTAATCGTCATTGGATATTTGGATAAAGACTTTCTGCTTTCTTTTGTTAATTGTCTCATCTTAATTTTTCATTGTTACTTATTGATGGTTAGATATACGTATATGTCATTTTAAAGTAAGAGATTAGATTTTAAGTAGTCATGGAAGGAGTCATACTCTTTTAGTAATTAAGTTTCAAGTTTGTATAAATGTGCATAATTTGAGTTGTAAGAAAAGAATATAAATCTATTTCATATTTGCTATATGATTGAATTTTTTGGATGTTTGAAAGTAATCCTTGAAGAAAGTAATTGTAATTAGAATTATGGAAAAGAATAAAATATTTTTTTTTTTGTATTTTTATAGTTAGCGGCGGTTCTAGACCGCAATAATTTTTAAGAATTTAGGAACAATATTTTGGGGCCTGGGAACATGGTTTTTGAGGCGGTTAAGGGCGCAACATTCTTTTTTTTTTCTTCTTATTTGATGTTTACGGCGGTTCCAAACCGCGCTATAGCATAAGAACATTTTGCGCGGTTATTCCAGTGGTTGGCTCAAACCGCCGTAATATCCTTGGCGACAAGTTGATATGGCGGCGGTTTTAAACCGTCGCTAGTCGCTAAGGGTAAAAAAAATGGCCGCAAAAGTACTTTTTCCTGGTAGATAGGGAATATGTTCCCTAACAAGCCTTAACACAAATTTTCTAGAAAAATGGAGATAGTCTTTCCTATTTGGGCTTCAAGCATTTTCATAATATGCCCTCAGTACACAACATGACATTTTTAGCATAGTTCCAACAAAACATTCAAGTTCGATACTCATGCATAATCCAAGTCCTAAGTCTAAAACATAATCTCAGAATGAATCCCAAATGCCAAATACTCAATCAAATAGTTTACATATTATTTTAAAGCATTTAACACATCATAATATAAGGCATCCCTCACTAAGATATTCTGGAAGGACCCTGCCAATGACATTATGGAGTGTTCATGCACACTGAATTAAAAAAGAGGTCCATGCAAAATTTTCCCTTGGACAAGAAGGGCTAACTGAGAGGATTTTACCACTATTATGGAATAGGGAGATTGGGCCTTGATTCAACATGTAACGGAAAAGAGGAAAGACAATGGGTGAGTTTTGGAGCTGTAAGAGACAAGGTATCCATAGTCCACTAGAGGCAAGTATTAAACAATCTAAACATACATACATACATACATGTACTTATAAGAATATAGTTCAAACATGAAATGAGATTTCTTTGAAGCATGACTTTTTAACAATCTCATTAAACCAAATACAAGTGGGGAGTTATCCAAGGAGAACAATTTCAAGCCAGACATGACCAGGAGTCATCTAGGTTAGCATCTCACCTTCTAACTAAAGTTGGCCCACAACCAAATACAAGTCAAGACATGACAATGGTCAGGTGTAAGTTAGCACCTTGTCTGCTAACTAGAGTTGGTTCTTGGCCACATTCAAGTCCAGACATGACAATAGCCTTGTGTGGATTAGCTCCTCTTGCTCAACTGAACTTTCTCTAGGTGCATCAAGACTAATGCCACTGTCATTAGCTATAGGTTCTAACAATGGAGTTTTTACCCAAATTAAATCACACTCATGCATAACCATTTCCTTAATATTCTTAGGACACTGAAATCTATCATCATAATCATGTGAGACATAGTAACACGAGATAAAATTGGATTTGATTGTTTAATGACAGATATTCTAAAACAAAATTCAGCAGGCATTATAGTTTCAATGAAAAGCAATTAACACCAAAAAAAAAAAAAGTTTCTTGCCTCAAGTGTAAGTTTTTTAGAAAACACAAAGCTTATTTTCACTAAATAAATTCTTTGCTCACAACTAAGCGAATTTTAGAGTTCAACATAACTATATAATCATATAAAGGATAAATGTCCTGAAAATAACTATAGATACACTATCTACTCACAACTAGTGGTTCCAGAACTGAAAAACAATTCCAAGGGTGCCACCAATCCAAGAGTGGATGCCCAAAAGCTCTACACTCTAGAAACATGACAACAATGATATTTATGAGCTAAAAGTGCCAAGATAATCTAGCTCACTATCATAAAACCCCCAAATCTCATAACCTAGGGTTCCAAAGAATCACAACCTAACCATAGAAACACTTATGGAGCTCAATAGGACCAAAAAGATTGAGGATTGCTTACCACACTAGAGAGGGAAAAGACGAAAAAATGGCTGAATCGAACAGAATGAGATAGAATGGAATGGAAGGAGTTGTTAAATTTAATAAAATTACTTCTTTATCCTTATTACTAATATTACTCTATTTCAGCTCTAGCATATTATAGGAATAAAATATTTATAATTTACAATTCCGCTCCATTTCGTTGTCATATCCAAACAATGGATTGGAATTTTTCCTATTCCATTATAAAGATATACAAATAATGGAATAGAGTAATTATTATATCTCCTCCACTCCATTCTATTCTACTAACTGGATTCGCCATGCTCCATCAATCAGGGGGAGAAGAAAGGAAAGGAAAAAGAAAAGGAAACACAAAAGGGCAGCTCAATACACAAGGCTCCAGCTTGATGGGGTTCTGGGGTAATATAAGCAACCTTACCCCGTTTTGCAAAGAGGTGTTCAGGATTTGATCCTGTGACTTTCAAGTCACAAGGCAGCAACCTTATCATTGTATCGAGGCTTAAAAAAAATTGAAAATGTGTTCCTCTCACTCCAACTATTTATATCTCTAAACACTCATCTACCTTGTTTTGTTTTAAAAGAGGATCCTTATGTGTCTTAATTTATTTATTCACTATCTATTTTAAGCCATAGGAGTAACTAAAATATAGAAAATGTATTAAAAATAAAAATATCTTAAAATAATCACATAATTTTTTACATGCTCGAAGATCTAACACTTATCATCAAAACTATATATAAACTCAACAAGGATGACCTGATTTCTGAATGCATATTGATAAATTTTCCGCGTGTAGAATGAAGCAGATGCTGCTAAAGTTCATATAGTTGCTGCTTGTCAGTCTTTTTATGTGCAAAGGTTTGGTTTTGATTACGTACACATTTCTTGTCTGGACAGAAAATCCAACATGGAAACATAAAAGGTGCACATTCATTCTTTAATGCTGGTCTGATGATTATATGGCTTCTCTTTCAAAGGTTCACTGCCTTTGCCGAAATTGGTCCTTCAACTAAAAGATTTTGCAATGTCCATTGAGCATGGAGAAGCTGATGCAGTAGTTTTTTTCTATACGATATAGTATGTTGTGAGTTACTGTGAGAAAGTTACAAGAATTTTTCGTATTTCTTTACTTGTTAGCTTGTCTTTGTGGGCTAAGGTTTGGAGCATTGTGTTGTACAAAGCTTGATAGCCTGCCAACAAGTAGTTGGTCGCAATAGTTGATCCAAATCATTACATCCAGCTCCGGCTGGCAGTAGTTCGACAATGCTAGTCTTGGTGGTGGTCCAGTGTCGGCTCTCGGCTGACAATTTGGGTTTGGCTAGCGGTGGTCCGACGTCAGTCAGTCGATGGTGATCCAGGGATTGTGATGATTGTTTGAGGTTTAGGGTTTGTGGACAAATTTAGTTTTTTCATTTTTTTAAGCACTTCTCTTTGATAATCCAACGTTTCCAGAGTGAGGAGTGGGAATAAAATTTGTACAATTTTAATTCTTGGGAGTATAACTTTTTCAGAATTGTTTTTAAACCACAACCAAACTTAATGTTATATTGTTGTAGGATGTTTTCAACAATTTTTTTTTCAATTGAAATTATCGTTTATATGATTAAGCTACAATTTGGTTCTTCAAAGGTACGTTTTTAATATTTACTTCAACATATTACTTCCATATTGAAATTTAACTAGATAAAAAAAAATTGCATCCATATAGATTGGGTCTACCCCAATATAGTACTAATTAAGTTTACTCTAATTTAGAAATTTAGGTACATAACAGATGTGAATGATATTTTGAGAATTAAATTGATCCAGCTTGTAACTGGAAGGGTATTATAACGACAGTTTACGCTTTAGGTTAGATGGGGCATATGTATAGAACTCATAGTATTGCTTCTTGGATTTTCAATGGTCATAAGACCTGAATGGTTTTATCTCCACCTTTTGTTTAAGGGAAATACAATCTCCTTTCTTAAGAGATAAGTTTATACTTCTCTCTTCCATCTCTAAAACGTATACTCTCCTCCCCCAAACATTTAAAGTAAGTTATATTTTAATCAATTTTCAAGTTTTTAATTTATTCTTTATTTTCTCTTTGTTACTATTTTATTTTGGACCAAAATATCCTATATGAACAGGGATATACATTAATCTTTTTATAAAATAAAATGTAAGTAGCTTATAGTATATAAAATTAATTTTATTTTGAATTTGCACTATATTAACAAAATAAATAATAAATTATGACAACAATTTGTAAAATTTATTTTTAAAAAATAAAAAATTACATATTTTTAACTAATCACTTTAGAATATTAATGTGTATAAAAATAATTATTTGTTGATATTTGTATATAAAAATGAATCATGAAGAATGTAATGAGAGTTTTTTACACAAAATTAAAATAATATGATATTATATGTTTGGCCCGAATTAAAAAGAATTATGCATGTCTTGTTTTTTATTATATGGAAATCAAGTTAAACCGATTTCTATGTTAAAGATGAAATTTTGAAAATTGAAATACAACAAATCGAGTTGAACCGATTTGTGACTGTCACATTCATGTTCAATCAAATTGAGTTAAATTGATTTGTGATAGCGGTGTCAGAGGCACTGGATAATCGATTTAAATTGATTCTGGTATGACTTTGAAATCAAGTCAAATCAAGTTGCAGCTGTGTCAGTAATAGTGCATAATCGGTAAAGATTTCTTGCTACATTTTTCCTATTTAAACGGAATTCACTGAACCTGAAACTCATTCACATTTGGCAAGGAGTTGTTCATTTCTTAGAAAAATTTTGCTTCTATTGTGAGATTTTAGTGAGAGTGAAATTGGTGAAGTAAAATGGAAGTTGAAACTATTTATCACTTGAATGCAATTGATCACGTTACGGGAAGATTAGCACACCAAGTTAGTAAATTGTTTGACTTAGTTTATTATGTTAAGAATTTAATTTATTTTAGTTTAAAATATTTTAATATATTAATTGTGATGAGGTAGGCTTAGCAATTTTAAAATATTGTAATATGTTTGAGTAAAATCTAAACATAATTTAACATGTGGTCGGCTATTTAGTGTAATTTTTCTGTATAGATAAGTATTTAGTGAATAGATTGCACTTTGTCTTGTAGGATATGATAATTTAATATATTAGTATTTAGCTAGTTAAGATTATAAGATTTAGTGCAATTTATGGCTTGTTTGGAATTATTTTAATTTTGTAGTTTTTCAAAATAGTTTTTAAAAGTATGTTTTATATTCCATTTTCAAAAATAAAGAAACAAAAAATCTGTTTGTTAGATAGAAGAGTTTTAAATGGTAAAAAATAAAAATATTGTTTGGATAATTGTTTTTAAAAATAAGTTTAAAAGTAGTCAAACACAAAACTTGTTTGAGAATGTATTTTTAAAAAATAGAAGTAGATATAAAATAAATGCATTGGTGTAAGTAATATATATAACTTGACATAACTAGTTTGGTATATAGTATTAGACTTCAGTAGTAGTTAATTTCTTAAATTTGAACCAACAAATATAATATAAATCCAATTTCGATTACCTAGACTATTATAACATGATTTAGATAACCTTTCAGAATCATATGTAAAAGTAAATTGAGAGACTTTTATGATAGTCATACCCATTTAATAAATAGCTAGCTAAATAGGGTTATTCTTAACTCTGCAAAATCAATTTTTCATTATACCAAAGTATTGATGACAAGTGCTTTAAAGAATATACTTAAAATGTTATTGCTTAGTTGGTTTAGATTATAGGATTTTATGGAATTTATTTGTATAGAATAAATATTATGAGAATTATAATTTATATTTAATTAGTTTTATATAATATTAATATAAACTAATTAAATATAATATTTAGTGTGAGACACACTTGTCTCTTATAGGATAGAATATATTTATTATATTATTTGGTTGATTAAGAGAATAGAATGTGTAATTTATTTTGCAGAATAAATGTTATGTAAATTATAAATTAGATATAATTAATTATTCATTATGTGGCAATATCTATTTATCTTTTGCAGCCTACGAGAATTATAAAAAGTAGGCGTTATAATTAGATGTGGAGCCCCATCCATTGATGGAGGCTTATCTCAGGCGGGCAGGGTTTTCACATGTTGCACATATTGTTCTCGTTTATGATTATGACAGCCGCTCATTAGTGCACCTGTTAGCGATGAAGGCCCAAGTCACACACCTTTCACCTACCCTATGGAGAGTGTACCATCATGCTTCAGGATGTTGCATTAGGCTAGGGTTGTGTGTGGATGGACAGGCTAGGTTGCATTGGTGCATGGGAGAATTTTTATGGGAGCCGGTATATGGACACTATGTCAGGAGTTGCTTAGTGTAGTCCACAGGAGCACATCTTGAGTTCATATGAACCTACCTTGGTTCACAATGACATTCCGCAATTTGAGAGATGATTTTGATGAGGCTCCAGTTCTCGGTACACTTGGGCATATATTAAGGTTCTACTTGGTGGGTTCCTATTCCTGGATAAAATCAGAGTTCAAGGTTCAATTGAAGTGGATCCCCTCTTGGAGAACTTTCAGAGACAAGGCAATATAGTTGGGGGTCTGCAATTCTTGCAACACTTTACCGCTCGCTATGTCGTGATGTTAAATACAACGTCATTGAGATTGGAGGGTGTTTGGCACTACTATAGTCCTGGGCATGGTACAGAATGCAGGAGTTATATACACGACATGAGCATCTTCTGATCTACTTTCCACTAGCATGAGGTATATTTATTGATTATATATATATATATATATATATATATATATATATATATATATATATATTCATTTACACCATTGTTAAATTTTTTTTCTTTCCAAGTAAGGGGTTTTACTTACACTACAAACACAGATACAAGGCAACTATTAAGGTATAGGGATTGGATTGATGCAATTGGTATTAATGGGGTAAGTTGCACTCCACCATGCTCTTGAGGTGTTCGTTCAGTGGTTTTTATATTTCAAATACTAATATATTATTCTCCATTATTGCAATTTCGATGGACCCTATATAGTTGTGATGATGTTAGGGTCATGACCCCTCCATTTATTTGTGAGGAGGCTACTATTTGGGCATTAGTTACGACTTAATAAATTTTGCTGTGATTGAGTGGCACTAGGTTGATCGGGTTGTTCATCAGTTGGCGAGGACAGACATGTGTTCTGCTAAACATTGATTGATTGCACGCCAAGGATGGACAAGGGGATCTAGATGCATGGTGGCCTAAGTATTACACATCATGGCATGGTGCATGGGATGCACATTGGGATGGAATGGTTTATTACCATTGGCCCATGATGATAGGTCATCAATTGAGTACTTCGAGTAGTACGTGTCGTGGTGACTAGGTTTTTGTTAGTCGTGAGACCCTAAATACCTCGAACTTAGGGAGCTGCCAGAAGACGTAAGCCCAAACCCCACTAGCATTGGATATCCTGTAGCCACCAGATGTCCAATTGACAAGGTAGAGCACATCAAGTGTGTGTCGTATGCGTACTACAGGTGATAATATGCTGTGGACCCCCATGATCTTGATAGGGAGATTGGATGATTATGATCATCATCGGCAGATGACGCACAACATTCGCCCAAGCCTAGACACCAGGGATAGCAAGGTTCAGCCGCCAAACTGGGCTCAAGGCCGCCAGACTCATCCAAGCCCCACCCTCTAGACTCAGCCAGGCTCTAGCCTCCGACTCAAGCCAGGTCGCCGCAGACTCAGCCATGCCGTAAGCCTAGGCTCAAGCGGGCCATAGCCACCGAGTCGGCTGGAGGCCAGCTACCAAGCCGAGCCGATCCTCACCACCAAGCCCTGGGGTTTCGGGTATACCGACCTTCCTGATGTATCTAGTGACCAACTAGCAGTTTATGGGAGGTTTAGGTCACCGTTCATTGGAGGGCCCGTACACAGTTCATGGGAGGCCCATTCTTGACGCTACTCGAGTTCCTTAGAGGCCCTAGTCACGGTTCATGGGAGGCCCCCATTTTGACCCCACTCAGCGTTCATGGAGGGCCAAGCCATCAGTACATGACAGGCTCCTTTTTGGACCCTATGCAGGTCATGGTCGATCATTCGCTCCAAGTTCATCTCCAATCCATTGACTCAAGGTAGCCTTGCACAACGAGTTTGTTAGGGGTCTTCCCAAAGTGACATAGCACGACTTCTATCATTTAGCTCTAGCAGCATGACATATTCATAGGTGATAGCCCACCTTGATTCAGATAAAGTACATTGCCCTTCAATGGAGCAAGTCAGGAGCGAGCAAGATTAGGTGGGAGGGAGCAAGATTAGGATCAAGGGCGGAAGGAAGACCTGGGAGCATGCTGAAGGATAGGGACAACGTAGACACGACAGATTATACGCATGCATTGTCACACGGAGTCACTTTGTAGCCCCTAGACGCTGGAAGGGGGATTAGTGATTATGATTAGCTTGTTGTTATGTACTTAGGACGATTATGGACTTTATTATATTTTATGCACTTCAGTTGTCTAGTGATTATGACTTTGCAGTTCATGTCTTATTTAGGTTGATTGGTAATTATGATTATCCGCTTTAATTATTTATTTTAATTTAATTAGATTAAATAGGTGGTTGCATTTATATAAAGAGCGATAACAACAAAGTTAAAATTATATCATTTTTTTCTTGGCCCAAAAAAAAGACCCTTTTTATTGGTTCCCAAAAAAACTCCTTTGCATTGGAACCAAAAACATAATTTTTTTGGCCAGGAGTCCATTATTTATACATACTATGGGCTAAAAAATTTTTTGGCCCTCAAACTCTTATGGGTTTTTTTTTCAAAGGGTGCACAAAATTATAATATATTACTGAAACATTTAAAACTTAAGTTAGATAATATACAAAATGAGAAATACCAACAACCATTACACAAAATATAAATTCATGCATAGTAATGCATTTAAAAGACAGACGAATACACTATAGTGTTCACAATAGCAATCCAACAACAAGACCAAAACAAAATATAACAAATAATATGCAACAAATTCAGCTACACTAGGTAAACGAAGGAGTGTGTGGGCGTGACGCCTGGTGTGGCTTGTTTCCAAGCATAGTCCACAATGGTTTGGCTGGCCTGGTCAACCTCGTCCATTTCATCGTGAATCCTCATGGAAACTAGACGACCATCGAGAACTCGCTTCAACATAGGATTTGGCCTTAAAGGAGGCCCTGTGTGGAGGCCACATGTCTTCATTAGCAATAGCACAGAACTCAATTTTGTAAACATTTAACACCGACTCCATGGTATAGACTTCATGAACAAAAGACGTCACTCTCTCGGGCATCGGCACATACGCAGGGATAGTGCAACTTTTGAAAGTCTCCAAGTCACACCGCACGATTAAATCCACCTCGAATTCCGCTGACCACAACTGCCAATGTCATCTCGCTCAAATATCAAGTACATTGACCTCTCTGATTCATTGGAGTGGCACTCATACTGCCAAATTGTCGCTTGCTTTGCTCAATTATGTTCAATAGATCTCTGAAATCCTATTTAGCACTCTATATCCAAGCACATTGATGTTAAACATCATTTTATCCGTAATCACATTTAAAAAGGAGATGTTGAGTTAATGTTTGTGAATCCTGAAGACCAAGTGTCAAATATATTCATAAAGCCATTAGTGGAAGATCATTTTTGTGTGTTGAAAAAGCTTTTAAACTTAAGTGTTTTTAAAACTCATAAGCATTCATACACAAATCATCTTTAGATACTTTCTCTCTCCCTCTCTCACTATAACTCCAAGCTAAGCCCAATAAAAGTTATCAGTTGCAAGACCAAGTATCAGATTGAAGAATTTTTACTTGCAAAATCAAAAAAAATAGGTTGTTCATAAAGAAAAGACGAGGATAGAATAATGGAAGTATATGCATGGAACCATTCTTTCAGAATATGAAGATGTGTAATGATAAATAAGTGGTGAGTCTCCATGAGTCAGAAAGTAACAAGGAGAGAAAGAAAAACTGCGAAATGCTCTAGGAGCCATAAACCACTCCTTCTAAAGTAAGATGAAAAGGCGGGATAATTCCCACTCTTTTGAACTTTCTCTCTCCCAAGTCATTTCACCTTTAGTCAGTTACATCACATCACTTAAATAACCCACCACTTCTCCCAGATCATGTCTTTACCTTTATCCTCTACATTATGTTCCTCAAACCTTTTCGTTTTTCTCATCTCAAACCCTTTCTTTTGCAAATCGAAGCATCCTCCTCCCTCACATATCTTCATCTGTAGATTTTTTTTCAAGCTTCAACCTTCTTGCTCTTTCATATACACAAAAATGGCTGAAGAAAAACCTTGCTCCGAGAGTGTTGCTAACATAGGGACATTTCTCATGTTTGATAAACCTTGCCACCAGCAACACTATGATGATAACTTTTTTAGCTAGTAGCCCCTAGGAAAATGCTTCGCAGGAGATCATGGTTCAAATTCTTATCTTCTTGAGGTCTTTTCCTTCTAGTGATGGGAATGGTTCCTAACCTTCTCACATTTGGTATTTATGGGAATAGTTGCTGCTTTATATTCCCAATTAGTACAGGTATTGAGTCGGTGCTAACCTTTTATATCAGAGGCATTGATATAGAGCTAAGCTTAGTTGACCCTCCAACATCACTCATGCTCCTGATGATAGTGTCATTTGTACATCAAAGGAAGACCAGTGGATAGGTCTTGGAGTTTCAGGAGAGGAGATCTCTAGATTTCTTATTGACTCTCCTAGACACTAACCTGGCAACATAACTACCGCCATGTTGAACTCAAAGGCACGACAAGTCCTTACCCTCATCCAATTTTCTCTAACCCCAAGGCTTGGAAGCACAAATCTATTGGTTGGGATGAACTACATGTTACTATTTTGTCCGCTAGCAAAGAGAAAGGTAAACTTGCCTAGACTAATCTTTGACTGCATGTTAAATGCCATCTCTCTAGGAGAAAGAACTGTTGTTGTTCCTTATAGAATTCTGTTGACCAAAATCTTCAACTACTTGCAATACCCGTTGGAAAATGAATAGTTTGAATATATGGAAGGAACTGAGTACTCTCTAAGTTCTTTCAAGACCATATGAAGACTAACCTGGCACTGTTTCATCTGGTGTCAGAAGGCAGAGCTGAGAATAAGATGCAACTCTTGAAAAGGCAGGAGAAGAATGAGGGAACGGAGAAAAAGGAAGATCATACTCCTTGAAGACTTCGATAAAGTAAAAGACCTGAAATAATTATCAGAATATGGGATCACCTTGTAAATGTTGCATGGCCTCAGATTTTGAGAAATGACACAAGCTTAGGGTCTTATAATTCGGACTGCTTCTAAAGAGGAAATATCTTCAAAGAATGAGTCGCAGATGGCAACTATAAGAAGAACCCACCTTAAGTAAATGCTCCTCTCCTTGATCCAGTTGTTCCTAAACCCTCTCCTGTAACATCTTCCCAATTACAACCTCATCCTTAAGTCATGACATCGTACACGAGAGTTGTTGCTTATTAATTAGCAGACCTTTCTTAAATATCTATAGCAAACTCGATTAAAATGTGTAATAATTAAGCAAAATTCTATTAAAATGTATAATAAAGAAACACAACATTTATTGAATACATAGTTAAGTATAAAAGAAAGCTCTTCTATGAGCTTTAATACATATATGTCCCCTATTAAGTTTACATACATATAACTCTAACTAATTACAGCAAAATAAAAATCAACTACTAAGCTACTACAACCCAAGCTCTTCATGTAGGCAATTTTCTGGATTCAACCTGAAGGCGACATGGGAACACAAAAACACATATGGGTGAGAATTATACAATTCTCAGTGGGTAACTCCCAGTTACACAATCAAATGTCATCGTCATCACCCCAACCACTTCAATTTATTAAGAAAATGTGATCATGCAATACATATTAAAGATTCATTTTAAAGTTCTAAAATCATTCCTTCGAAGTGGATAGCTTTAAACAATCAATCACTTAGTGTACATATATCATGAAGCTCAAACACATAGTAAGTAATTCTAATAAAGAGATTACATATGATATGATTATGCATATGCTAAATGCAGTGAAATTATCTTAAAGTGACCTGGTTTCACTTATGGCCATAGAAATCAAATCAGTACATTTTCCTTTTTCATTGACATAGGAAATACTTAGTTTATACTCTTAGTTTATACCACATGGTATTTATAGTGGATCACACCACACAAGGGAAATAGACTACTTATCAGGATTGAGCTCATTCTTATACGTGATCATCGGACTTCATTTTTTCCTCTACCGAATCACATATAGTTCTATTCCTCGGATACATCTACCGATTCATAATATCTTTAGGGAAGTTCTTGTTTTTGCCTTTCCCTCATATAATATTTCTAGGGAAGTTCCTTTTTTGCCTTTCCCTCATTCAACATAAGTCTTATTTTTGTTTTGTCCATATGTCAAAACATGAACGATTGAAATTTATACATTCTCTTTTCTCAAATAATTGCATCTTGTACTTTCTCTTTTCCAAATGCATGCATAAACCATATGTAGGCATTCATTCACAATGAAACTCTTATTCTTTTCTCATAAATCAATCTTTAAAGTCCATAGCATGCATTCATTTACATTATACTTGAATTAAAAGTCATTATATCACCAAATCAATACTTGGATTCAATTCCAGCATGTTGGCAGAATTTATGCTTAAGTAGCAAGATTTATTTTGCATATCAAAGAACCAATTCAAAGGCTATAAAAATTCTTAATGACACCTCAATGTGTCCATAAGGTCCTATAAAAAGTTTAGAGCAAGAATCATTCTCTAACTATGTTAACAAAATTAGACAAATTTGGAGGTTAAAAACCACTTAATCTCAGCTCAAACTGGAAATTCATAATTTTTAACCCTAGAAAATAATTGAATCAATTCTAAAGAAAAAGAAAACTTCAAGATGTGTCGATATTCTGTAAAAATTTCAAAAAAAATTCAATCATTTGCTATAGTAAAAAAATTATACAAAATTGCAGCTTTAGTTGCAACAATCTAGGCAGCATAGTTACTATCTTTGTTCTTGATTTTTTTAAAATAGCAAAAGTATTTACAATGACCCAAGAAAAATTATGACGTTTCCTTAGGATTTTAGCTTCAACATATAATTTTTATAGTTCATAAAACGCCTACAATTACACCAGAAATCTCGTGAACAATTCATGCCCAGAAGCAATCCGAAATCCGACAGTATAGTCCAAAATTCCTTTAGACAAAAATGATTTCTAACATCGTCCAACACTTCACTAAAATTAATACATCAATATCTATATATCATCAACCAATACAATAAAAATTTCAGACCAAAACCAATCAGAAATGTTCATAACAAATTTGGAAAGAAAAGACTAAAGAAAACCTACTTTGGTGGCTTTAAGGATCTTGGCTTCAAGGATGTTCCAATAATGATATTTCACACTTCAAGGCCTTCAAACCAACATCAAAGCCTCCTTTAAGCAGTAGGATATGAGATATCAAGGTGAGAAATGGCGAGGAAATGAAATTCCAATCAGTTAGTTTGATATATTATGAGGAGTAGAACAAGTTTTGTGAAGGGATCTTGGTATTTTAGTGACTTTGAACTAGGGTTTTGTAAAACATGGAGGCTATATTTTAGTGGCCTTGACCAAAATGTTTGGTCTTGAAGTGATAAGGTTGGGTAGCTTATCTTTATCTTGATATAAATATAGTATTTATGTGAGTAATGTGTAATTTTCTTTCTTTTTGGGAAAACAAATGATATGAATGGCTAGGATTTGATTGGATAGTCAAAGAATGAATGTTGGCCATCCACTTGGCTTAAGATAAGTGGCTCACTTTAAGTTGTTGAACAAGTAACTTTTTCAGTGTTAAAATCACATCCGAAATTCCATTAACGGATGAGATATGGCTCAGGATAAAATATAATAAATGAAAGGTCAAGATTAAAACTTGCTCCAAGTTTTAATCCTTGCATCCACTTTGCATAAAGTGGTTGATAAAGGTTACTTGGCCACCAAGTAACTTGTACGGTGTTAAAAATTGCACATCAAAACCTTCCGAAACGGATAAAACACCATACCCAGGTAGTTAAATATTACCCAAAAATTAATTCTAGGTATAACTTCTCATTCCTTATCATTTCTAACCTTAACCCTCTCTTTTCTTAGTCCAAGCATTTCCTAAAAATATTTAACACCGTATCCTGGTAATCAACATACCCGAAAATTAATTCTAGGTATAAAATTCTCATTCCTTATCATTTCTAACATTAACTTGTGTAGTGAGGACAAATACGCTGAAAAGGCCCGTGTTGGTTTGTGGAGACAATCATCAATCCAAAGCGGCATGGGATGTTACATGTCCCGGAGAGTGGGCCCTCTTGGAGCCAACCGGCAGCAAGGGCACGCCAGAACGTTACAGAAGTACATTTGCTAGAGAACAACGCTAATCGACGATCGACTTAATCAGATAGAATCCTTATCACGACAACATGAAGTATTTATGCTAGAAATTATTCAAAGTCAGCGCAAGGGTTGATGATGGTGTTCCTAGATTCAGCGCACCTCCTTTTGTTGATGACAATAGGGGAAAAGAAAATAGATGGAAAGAAAATCTTGTGCTGAGAAAAATAAGGGTAGTATGCACTGAAGGGAGAACATTAGAAGATCTTCTACATCTACATTTTCTTTAAGAACATCCTGTTTTCTTGTGTTTTATTTGCTTTGGTTTATTCTACTATGTTTTTACACACATAATATTGATGTTTGGTTACATATCATATATATATTTGCAATCTTATTTGAAAGTCTTTATCCTTGCCTTGTTTGCTCAAAATGTGTTGATACGTTTCTTATATAAACATGAGCATTCAAAAATAAGTTTGGATAAAGAAATGTTGAATAAGGAAATTAATAAGAGATAATATCACAAGTATTACTTGTTAGTTATTCATGCACGTGTATCTTAGAAAGTTCCTTTTTAAAGAGTTTCATAGCAATATGTTTTGAGTGACAACAAAACCAATTAAAGAAAAATATTTGAAAACGACTAATGTCTACCTTTGAGTTTCTTGACATAGTATACGGTCATTCCAATTGCATAACACGGACTTGAAACAAGAATAATTTCACTTTACATGTGCAAACATGATTGTCTCATATAAAGAGATTGGACTTAATAGAAAGTGAGTGTTATATTGTTCAAAGTATGCATACATGCCTTACGGATGAAAGAATCATATGAGGGCAAGAAACCAAGGGCTGAGACTTTAGAAAGTAAGACGGACTTCAGAAAGTATACCATAAATGATGATATCCATAAACTCCTGAAGCCCAAATGTTCTACTACCTTTAATCATCACACTCGCAATGTTCGTTTCATCAACAAGTCATGATTGAAGAGAAGAAGACCCTAGAATTATCAGGGAAATGATACCGCACATCAAAAAGCTCACTTAAGTGATACTATGCACTTTATAAACACAGGGAATTTTTGAAATTCAAATTTGAATTTGAAAAGTCAAGACCCAAGTGACTAAGCTGGCATGTCATATCTTTTGCCATCATAGTCAACTACCTCAGCTTCTAGAAGAAAGAGTTAAGAAAACGTTAAGAAAGTAAGAGTAATTTCTGAAGTAGCATCAGAAACCTCAATCTTGCAATGGCTTCCTCAACAGCCCTAGCAAATAGACATGTTACTCTTCTAGATTGCTTTTCCAAGACACAAATGGATGTTCAACATATATCACTTGAATGATTAAAGGCCATGGTCACAAGAAAGACCATCTATAAATCAAGAATCCTTGCTTCCAAAGATAAGAATTTTTTGACGCCAAAAGAGCAAACTCTAAAAATTTCTCCTCATCTATTTATAGAGTTCATTAGTGTTCATGTGTTCTTCCTAGGAAGAATATTTAGAAAGAAGTCATTCAAGTATTTCTCAGAACTTTCTTTGTAAATCTTACGTAAGCATGAGTGTATGTTAGTTTGAGTTGCAAACCCAAACATAAACCTTTGTATCCTCGATCCAATAGTGATAGATGTGAGCTTAGCTTGAAGAGGCTAGTGAAAGACTACTTACAACATGCAGGTAAAGTTGTTTTACTAGTCTTGACTTGAAGAGGCCAATCAAAGACTACTTAGTTTAACTTAAAGAGGCTGATGAATAACAACTTAGTTTGTGACAGGAGAGGTTGTTGGTCATAGGTGAGAGCTTGGGAAGGCTATTGTAAAGATTATCCTTATTCTTTCTGTGGAGAAAGGTTTTAGTGGAACTCAATGGTTGTTGAGAACTAGATGTAGGCAAGTTGGCCAAACAAGTATAAAAACTCTTTAGCAGTTCTTTTTCCTTCATCTCTTATTTTATTTCTATTTGATTTGTTTACTGTGTTAGTTTGGAAAATTCTCTTTCATGTTTTTATTTCATTTTACAGTCAGAAAGTTCACTTTGACGTCACTAACATTGTTTGCATTGCACTTCAACTCATAGCTTGATAGTATCTTGAGTAAGTTTTGAAGTCAGCAGGATCACCTAACCATGTGTTCAAGCTTACAAAGACTCTTCATGGTCTAAATCAAGGACCTAGAGCTTGGTATATGACAAAATCGCATTCCTGTCATTTAATCCCCAAATAAGGATTCTAGAGTTAGTCATTTCCATGGACCGTTCACCACTAAGGTTTAAGACGTGATATATATACCAATATATTGAGAAATAATCAAGGCCTATGAAGATGACCTGATATAAGCCCAATGGAGACCAACTTGGATCAAGAAGCCATTCAAGGTCTTGGTGGTCCAATGACAAGAGCAAGAGCTAAGAAAGCCTAAGAAGCTCTAACTCAATTAGCGGTTCTCTTAATGGACACAAGCCCAAATGCAAGACAAGGAGACAATCAGCCCAAGTTAATCACTTTGCTCATCCAATTTGAAGAAGCATGATTTGTGGGGTGTACTCTGAAGAAAAGTCTAAGTCTTTTAATTTTTTTTTTCCTTTTAATTCAATAAAGTGTCAGAATTATGAAAGTGGGTCCATTTTGCAAATTGGTGCAGCTCACCTTCCTAATCTACACGTGACTTTAGTGATAGGTTGAGATTCATTTAGATGTTAATTGTGGGGGTTACACCTGATTGGTGGCTGAGTTAAAATAGGTGTTAAAATGAGTCATTAATGTCATAATTAGGTCAATTCAAGTGGAGGTTATATTTTTGTCTTTGGATGCCAAAGGTTTGGCTGCCCTCACTATTTGTAAACGTGAATTACACTTTTGAAGGCACTTTTCAAATGTTATTTTTGGATCAAAATCCATTCTTGTGAGAATATTGTTCTCCTAGGTTCTTGGTTGAACCAAGATAAGTTCTTATCAAGAATCCAAGATTCTTGTGGCGAACATCATTAGGCTTATCAAACACCCTTGTTTGTGGCGCCTACATCATTCCTTTCTCATCCATTTTCTTCTTTACCTCTTCACCTTTAACTATGTTACAATTCAGAAATCAAATTTTGTGTTGTTCTAAGAAGTGTTTTGCACAACTTATGTTCTAAATTCAACCAAAAAAGATCATTCCAAGGCAACCTACCATTTGGTTGTCATCAAGTGGTACCAGAGCTTAGGCTTTGGTTGAATTTTGGTCTTGTGTTCTTTATCTTCTTCTTTGTCTTCATTCTTTTTCCTTTTCTTCTTTTCTTCGTAAACCAAAAATATATATATCACTTTGTTCCAAGACAAGTTTTCAAGTTGAATCTCTTCTTCAAAGTTAAAAAAAAATTGTGCAAGAAAATTTGAGAAAAAAAGAGAAAAGAAAAGTTCTAGTTGAGTAATTTTGAGTTCCTGAAAATTTTCCCTTCTTCTTTTGTTTCTTTGTTTCCAAGCTTTTCCTTTCTAGCCTTTTCCTTTTGTTTCCTTTGTTTTGATAAGTCCTGTGATTTTTGTTACTTGAATTTTGGTATTTTTGTGTTTTGTTTTTGATTCCTCGAAGAACTAAAGGAGAACATTGAGAGGAAAAAGGCAAGAGTGTCCAAAATATATTTTTGTGAAAAAAAAACCCAAAAGAGTTAAAAAAAAATCCATTGTGTGAACTAGTGAGGGAGCGTAGTGAGCAAACACATAAATTCTTCTACTCAAATCATGGCCAATAATGAGGATAGTCCACCCTTATCTCCAAGGTCAGCCACTCTTCAAGCTAGGATGGCCAATCAAGTTCAAGCTCTTCAAAGACAAATGAAGAAAATGCAAGCCAATTATGATAGACAACTTGCTAACCTACACCGTGATGATTCAAGTGACTATGATAGTGAAAGAGGAAGGCCTAGAGGAGACGGTTTAGAGGAGGAGGACGTAGGAAAGGAGGCGTGATGATAGGCTTGAAGGAGTCAAATCAGTGTTCCTCCCTTTGTTGGGAAGAATGATCCGAAGGCTTACTTGGAGTGGGAGTTAAAAATAGAACAAGTCTTTGATTGTAATTCATACAATGAAAGAAAGAAGGTGAAGGTGGCAGCCCTTGAATTCAAAGAATATGCCCTTATGTGGTAGGACCAATTACAAAAAGAGAGGAGAAGAGTTAGAGGAGCCCATTGATACTTGGGAAGAGATGAAAATTGTCATGAGGAAGAGGTTTGTCCCAAATCATTATCAAAGGGACATTCACAACAAATTACAAAGGCTTACCCAAGGGACCAAAAGCGTTGATGAGTATTTCAAGCAGATGGAATTGGCCTTGCTTAGGTCAAGTTTTCAAGAAGATAGGGAGGCTACCATGGCAAGGTTCTTGCATGGTTTGAATCAAGATATTCAAGACATAGTGGAGTTACAAAATTATGTGGAGCTTGAAGATTTGGTTCAACAAGCAATTAAGGTAGAGCAACAAATTAAGAGGAGGAAGACCAATTATTCTTCTTCGTCATCTTCCAAATTCCCATCCTCAAATTGGAAGGACAAACAAAAGAAGGAGGATGCACCAACCAAAGAGGCTGAGAGAACCTCTTAGGGCAAGAAACCAATGGAGACAACCTCTAGGAGCCGTGACTTGAAGTGTTTCAAATGCCTAGGCCATGGACACATAGCATCCCAATGTCCAACAAAGAGAACCATGGTGACCATGAATGGTGAAGTGGTATCACAATCAGACTTCAAGCAAGGAGGAAAGTGAAGAAGATGTGTTCATGCTAGATGGTGATTTACTTATGGTAAGGAGGCTTTTGGGGAGTCAAGTGAAAGATCATGAAGCAAGCCAAAGGGAGAATATCTTTCATTCTAGATGTCTCATTCAAGGGAAGGTATATTCTCTAATCATTGATGGTGGAAGTTGTGCCAATGTTGTGAGCACTAGATTGGTGTCCAAATTAAATCTTGTAACTAAGGCACATCCAAGACCATATAGGCTTCAATGGTTAAGTGAGATAGGAGAAATGGTGGTGAACAAATAAGTGGAGGTCCCATTCTCAATTGGGAAGTATGAAGATTGTGTACTTTGTGATGTGGTGCCTATGGAGGCAAGCCATATGTTGTTGGGAAGGCCTTAGCAATATGGCAAGAAGGCCATCCATGATGGGTTCTCAAATAAGTTTACTTTCATGTATCAAGACGAAAGGTCATACTTTCTCCCTTATCTCCAAAGCAAGTTAGTGAGGATCAAATAAAAATGAGAGAAAAGAGGGAACAAGAGAGAAAAGAAAAAGAGAGTGAAAAAGAGATTGAGAAAAAGAGTGAAGAAAAATCAAAAAGAAATCATGAGAAAAAAGGTGTGCAAAACCGAGTAGAAAAAGATAGTAAAGAGAGCTTTCTTGCAACAAAGAGTGAGGTAAAAAGTGCATTGGTCTCAAGGCAACCCCTTTATATGCTTTATTGTAGGGAATTTTGTTTAAATGCTAACACTCCTAATGATCACTCTTTGCCTAGTGGTGTCAAAAATCTTTTGCAGGAATTTGATGATGTCTTTCCTAAGGAAGTGCCACACGGCCTTCCCCCTCTAAGAGGAATTGAGCACCACATAGATCTCATTCCGGGTGCATCATTGCCCAATAGGCCAGCCTATAGGAGCAATCCACAAGAGACTAAAGAGATCCAAAAACAAGTGGAGGAGTTGATGCAAAAAGGATGGGTGCAAGAGAGTTTGAGTCCATGTGCTGTGGTAATTTTAGTGCCAAAAAAAGATGGGACTTGGAGGATGTGCACGGATTGTAAGGCCGTGAACAACATCACAATTAAGTATAGACATCCTATCCCTAGACTTGATGATTTGCTTGATGAATTGCATGGTGCATGTATATTTTCTAAAATTGATTTGAAAAGTGGGTACCATCAAATTAGAATAAGGGAGGGAGATGAATGGAAAACTGCCTTTAAAACTAAATATGGTTTGTATGAATGGTTGGTAATGCCTTTTGGTTTAACAAATGCACCTAGTACTTTCATGAGACTTATGAACCATGTTTTGAGGGATTTTTTGGGCAAGTTTGTTGTGGTGTGTTTTGATGACATCTTGATATATAGCAAAAACTTAGATGAACATCATGAACATTTAAGGGCTGTTTTGCTTGTATTAAGAAAAGAAAAATTGTATGCTAATTTGGAAAAGTGTACTTTTTGTGTGGACCATGTGATTTTTCTTGGTTTTGTGATAAATGCTCAAGGGGTCCATGTTGACAAAGAGAAAATTAAGGCCATTCAAGATTGGCCAACCCCAAAAATGTGAGTGATGTGAGGAGTTTTCATGGCTTGGCTAGTTTTTATAGGAGGTTTGTTAAGGACTTCAGCACCTTGGCTGCACCTCTTAATGAAATTGTCAAGAAGAATGTTGGGTTCAAATAGGGAGAAACAAGAACATGCCTTTAAAGAACTTAAGGAAAAACTCACCCATGCACCAATACTTGTTTTGCCTAATTTTGCTAAATCTTTTGAAATTGAATGTGATGCTTCTAATGTTGGTGTTGGGGTTGTTCTGATGCAAGAGGGGCATCCAATTACTTATTTTAGTGAGAAATTAAGTGGAGCTTCCCTTAATTATCCCACCTATGATAAGGAGTTGTATGCCTTAGTAAGAGCTTTGCAAACTTGGCAACACTATCTTTTGGCCAAAGAATTTGTGATTCATAGTGACCATGAGTCTTTGAAATATTTGAAAGGGCAAGGAAAGTTAAATAAAAGACATGCAAAGTGGGTTGAATTTCTTGAACAATTTCCATATGTGGTGAAACACAAAAAGGGTAAGGCCAATATTGTGGCGGATGCACTTTCAAGAAGATATTCTTTACTTTCCACCCTTGAAACAAAATTGTTTGGTCTTGAATGCATTAAAGATTTATATGAGCATGATAAGGATTTTTCAAATATCTATGCTAATTGTGTGCATTCAGCCCAAAATGGATACTTTAGGCACCAAGGATTTTTGTTTAAAGAAAAGAGATTGTGTGTGCCAAAAAGTTCCATAAGGGATTTGCTTGTGAAGGAAGCACATGAAGGGGGTTTAATGGGGCATTTTGGGGTCCAAAAGACTTTAGACATGTTGCATGAACATTTTCATTGGCCTCATATGAAGTATGATGTGCAAAAATATTGTGCAAAATGCATTGTGTGTAAAAAGTCAAAATCCAAAGTGATACCTCATGGACTTTATACTCCTTTACCTATTCCGATTTCCCTTGGATTGATTTGTCTTTGGACTTTGTTGTGGGATTGCCTAGATCAAGGAATGGTAAAGATTCAATTTTTGTTGTGGTAGATAGATTTTCCAAGATGGCTCATTTTATTCCATGTAAGAAAATTGATGATGCTTGTCATGTTGCAAATTTGTTTTTCAAAGAAGTGGTGAGACTTCATGGTCTCCCAAGGAGCATTGTTAGTGATAGGGACTCCAAGTTCCTAAGTCACTTTTGGAGGACTTTGTGGGGAAAGCTAGGAACCAAACTTCTTTTCTCCACTACTTGCCATCCTCAACCGGATGGGCAAACTGAAGTTGTGAATAGGACACTTTCTTCCCTTTTAAGGGCTATAATTAAGAAAAATATCAAGTCATGGGAGGAGTGTTTGCCTCATGTGGAATTTGCTTATAATAGGCAGTTCATAGTACTACTCAATATTCTCCTTTTGAGGTTGTTTATGGTTTTAATCCTTTAACTCCTCTTGATTTATTGTGTTGCCTAACTCTTCAATTTTAAAGCATAAGGATGGTAAGGCCAAGGCTGAATATGTGAGGAAGATACATGAACAAGTGAAGGTCCAAATTGAAAAGACGAAAGCTATACAAGACAAGCCAACAAAGGGAGGAAAAAGGTGGTATTTGAACCTGGAGATTGGGTTTGGGTACACATGAGGAAAGAGAGGTTTCCTTCTCAAAGGAAATCTAAACTTCAACCAAGGGGGGATGGACCATTTCAAGTGGTGGCCAAGATAAATGACAATGCGTACAAGTTGGATCTTCCAAGTGAGCATGGTAGTATTAGTGCAACTTTTAATGTGGCTGACTTATCTCTTTTTGATGTAGGTGATGAAGATTTCAATTCAAGGTCGAATTCACTTAAAGAAGGAGGAATGATATAAGCCCAATGGAGACCAACTTGGATCAAGAAGCCATTCAAGGTCTTGGTGGTCCAATGACAAGAGCAAGAGCTAAGAAAGCCCAAGAAGCTCTAACTCAATTAGCGGTTCTCTTAATGGACACAAGCCCAAATGCAAGACAAGGAGACAATCAGCCCAAGTTAATCACTTTGCTCATCCAATTTGAAGAAGCATGATTTGTGGGGTGTACTCTTGAAGAAAAAGTCTAAGTCTTTTAATTTTTTTTTCTTTTAATTCAATAAAGTGTCAGAATTATGAAAGTGGGTCCATTTTGCAAATTGGTGCAGCTCACCTTCCTAATCTACACGTGACTTTAGTGATAGGTTGAGATTCCTTTAGATGTTAATTGTGGGGGTTACACCTGATTGGTGGCTGAGTTAAAATAGGTGTTAAAATGAGTCATTAATGTCATAATTAGGTCAATTCAAGTGGAGGTTATATTTTTGTCTTTGGATGCTAAAGGTTTGGCTGCCCTCACTATTTGTAAACGTGAATTACACTTTTGAAGGCACTTTTCAGATGTTATTTTTGGATCAAAATCCATTCTTGTGAGAATATTGTTCTCCTAGGTTCTTGGTTGAACCAAGATAAGTTCTTATCAAGAATCCAAGATTCTTGTGGCGAACATCATTAGGCTTATCAAACACCCTTGTTTGTGGCGCCTACATCATTCCTTTCTCATCCATTTTCTTCTTTACCTCTTCACCTTTAACTATGTTACAATTCAGAAATCAAATTTTGTGTTGTTCTAAGAAGTGTTTTGCACAACTTATGTTCTAAATTCAACCAAAAAAGATCATTCCAAGGCAACCTACCATTTGGTTGTCATCATGACCAAAAGCGGGCTTTTTTCAATTTTTGATATGGTATTTAAAGGGGTGTTTTACACTTATATGATCTGTTGAGGGAAAAAGTATTAATTTACAGTTTAAAGGGCCTCACATATAGAATTTTTTTTAAAAAAAGGTCAAAAAGTGAATCCACCATAGGCATTGAGTAAAAAACAAAAAAAATTAAAATAACATGAATTCGCCATAGGTGGATTAATAAAGGACAAAAAAATAAAAAATCAAAATAGCATTATGATAATTACCATTTAATTAAATAATAATTTCGGTTGTTAATCCGCCAATGGCAGATTTTTATTAAAAAATAATTTTTTAAATCCGCCAAAAGGAGGTTTTAATATTAAATAAATTTTCATTCTCTATATAAACTTGTAACTTCAATCACAACAAATAGATCTCATATTATGGAGTTAGTAGGTGGAGAGGGTGTGGGAGAATGAGAGGCTAGTGTTAGTTTTTTCAAAAAAAGAAAGTGTGTTAAAAAAAGTGTTTAAAAATAGGTGAGAATGAATAGTGCAACAAATATAATAGTTTATTTTGATGGTGAAATTGTTACAAATACTAACAAATGTGTCATATTTATATGTGAGAGGCCATTAAGTTTTTTTATTCCCTACAATTTCTCATAAGGCTAGAGAATGGACTATGCCAATCAATAAATAGTGACACTACAAAGAGAATGGTGGCAATGAGATATAGGTGCTCTGTCTCGATTTTTGATGGGTTCAAACAATACCAAGTTGCAAAACGGGATGACAATGATATTCAACAATTGTTTAGGATACATCAGGTATCAGGCAAACTTTCTCCGTTGAACTATATTTTGATTTTGAAATTGTTGCTCGAAACGTTGAATGTGGGTCAAGCAAATTTATAGATGAAGACACAAAGTTGGAAGCAATGGAGGAAGAGGAGGATGAAGATAACTATGAAAGTGGCGATGAATATGCTGATAATGATGCAAATGATGATCTTGATAATGATGACATATCAAACATAGTCAATGGGTAACATCTAAATGAGAGTCATTTTTCATGTGTACTTTATATTTGAAAGCTATACAAGCATCAGAGTTTTAAGAGTATGCAAACATGAGTATGTAGCCTTAATTCTAAAATTTTTACATATTTTTTATATTTTTCATTTCGTTATGATTTAATTATTTAAGTTGATTTAATTAATTTCTTTGATTTAGTTACTTTTTTAGTTGTAGTGATTGATTAAATGTAAGTTTTATTTGATTTGATAATTTTTTAAATTGATTATTTAATTTCTTTGATTTAGTTTTTTTTAGTGGTGGTGATTAGAATCACAATTTCATTTGATGTAATATTTTTAAATTAATTTTTAAGTTGATTATTTGTAGTTGATTTTTTAGTTAATTAGTTTTAGTTGATTTAGCTAATTTCTTTGATTTATTTACTTTTTTAGTTGTAGTGATTGATTAAATGTATAGTTTTATTTGATTTAATAATTTTTTAAATTGATTATTTAGTTGATTATTTAATTTCTTTGATTTAGTTTTTTTTTGGTGGTGATTAGAATCACAATTTTATTTAATGTAATATTTTTAAGTTAATTTTTATGTTGATTATTGGTAGTTGATTTTTTAGTTAATTAGTGTTAGTTGATTTAATTAATTTCTTTGATTTAGTTATTTTTGTAGTGGTAATGATTAAAAGCACAACTTTATTTGTAGTTGAGTTTTTAGTTAATTATTTTTAGTTGATTTAGGTAATTTCTTTGATATAACTACTTTTGTAGTTGTAGTGATTGATTAAATGTACATTTTTATTAGATTTAATAATTTTTTAAATTGATTATTTAGTTGATTATTTAATTTCTTTGATTTAGTTATTTTTTTAGTGGTGGTGATTACAATTACAATTTTATTTGATATAATATTTTTAAGTTGATTATTTCAATGATTGCTAACATTGTTTCCTAGAGGGCCCTTAACACGTGACTTACATTTTTGTACAAATTAGATCGGATATACATACAAAATCCGACACAAAGCTAAGGAGTCTGACAATAGTGCATATGGCATGGCTAGCTAGATGGTGCATTATATGTTGGGTGGCGTCCCATTGTGTTCTCAAAGTCACAACACAAGGAGGACCAGCCTGGTCAAATGATATTGGCCACTGATATGATAATATATAGCTAGGGATCATACATAAAGTTGAAAAGGAAAACACAACAGCCGCACCAAGTGTGATATATAGCCCAAGTTTGCGCTGCGGGTGAGAGAGAGTCCGCCAAAGGCGGATGGATGGCGCAGAGATTTCCGTGTGATGGTGAGGTCTGGAATGCCAGGCAGAATCAGGCGGGCGCGATTCCCTGTCGTCCTAGCTATCTGCTATAGGCAAATAAAACCATATTTAGGCAAATCACCTCATAATCACATATCTAAGCATATCACCATCCTAAATATCATGTGTAAATTATTTTCCCACCAAAAGCCATGAAATTTGTAAAAGCATTGGACAAAATCTGAGAAGATCCGGAAGCTTTATTTATTTTTTAAAATTAAATTAGCATTACTATATAATACATAAAGCAAGCATAGTCATTGGCTCGTTCTTGAAATAAGGAAATTTCAAGGGAGCATAGTAGTGCTGTTGACCAACGTGCAAAGCAGCATGAATTAATTTGATTTTTATCTGTTAGCTCACAGATTCCAATTTTTCATATATATCTTGCCTTTTCTTCAAAGTTTAGCCTTTCACACTAAGATGTAAACGTACAAAGATTGACTTAGAAAAGAGACTTCTAGCTTTAGATACCTGGGATTTGAAGAAGGACAACATCGATGCCTAACTTTCTGCATAATAATTGCTTTAAAAGGATCCCCTCAGGCAGCTAATGCAATTTGTGGATCCTCCTGCTTACATTTGGAAAGAAGTTTTACAGAATTCTATCGCACTAAAGCTATTAGTTATTGTAAATTTGTAATATCTCAATCAAACCCTATATTCTACATTTCTCCCAAGGTTTAAATAAAAAGATTATAAAAGAGACATAAAATTTTGGGAAGAATGATTTCCAGAATCGTTTAGAAATTCAAGAGAAAGATGAGCACAAAGGTGGAAGATTCCAGAGAGCTTCACTAGAGTCATGAACAGCTTCCATGTACTCTTGAACCCCATTAATTGCATAAAGTGAAGCTGTTATTTGTCTTTCAACTTTCATCCTTTCAAATTCTGAGATCTCCAACTCAGCTGCTTCAGCAAGGCCTTCAGGCTTCGGTGTTATATCCGACACATGAGCAAAAGGAAACTGATCAAAAACAGGTCCGTAGCCCCATGAAAGATTCGAGTACTGCTGACCAGACTCAAGTGCTTCCCTGAAATTGCTCAAATCTGGTCTATAGGCATCATCAAATAGTTGCATGTTTTGGGTTGTCCCAGTACTGGAAGTAGAAAGTGAGTTATCACTGCTCTCATTATTGCTTGAATTAATACTACTAGTGCTATTAGCACAGCTCGTGGTGCTTTTCACACTTGTGGAATGTGCATCCGCTTCCTCCTTTTGGTTGTTGCCTTTTCTGCTGTTAAGAAGATTTCGAATGCGAGAAGCAAGAGGAGAATCAAAGGATGCATGAGTGATGAAGTTGGTGCGAGTGTTGGACCCGCGAAGGAGGCATGCGGCTTCATCATAAGCTCTGGCTGCCTCCCGTGCAGTCTCAAATGTGCCAAGCCAAATTCTTATCTTCTGTGTTGTGTCTTTGATCTCTGAAACCCATCTCCCTGAAGGTCTCTGTCTCACCCCAACAAACTTGTTTGAGTTACTGTTTCTGTTTCTATTTCTGTTTCTCCCTTTGAATTTGCCTCCTCTGCAGATAGATGTGCCACCTCTCTTGTGTTGCTTTGGTTGCTGGGATTGAATTTCCATTACAAGTTGTTCAGCATATGGTACTTGAGTGGGAGAAATTGTTATGAGGCTGTATAGAGACACAGGAAGTAGCAGAAACTGCCTTAGCAATCGAAAGACAGAGGAAGGCTTTATTCCGGAGCTTCATGTTGTTGCTTGCAAGTTGGAAAATTATATATTGATGAAAGAAGTTGACGTGCTTTTCAGTGAACAAGTGGTCTTAATTAATGTACTGCAAGAACAGCTTTTGAAATTTGATAATTGTTAACTTTCTTTGTAGTATTTAAAATTTGCATGATGATGACATGCTAACCTTCATATTTAGTGTCTCCCATGACTCTCATAGGAATGACCTGTCTCGTTTGTAGGCATAGCATAAGTGAAAGGATCAAGTTTCATTTTAGATGTAGACACCAAAAATAGAATTAAATTAATGTAATTTTACTTTGTCTTCTAACACTCTTCTCGAAAGCTTTCTTTTTCTTTTTTAAATGATAAAAATAAATAAAGAACAGTATTCTAGTTTGGGGAATTCTCTGTTGGTGTTGTGGGTCAATGAATGTGGTGGTGTTGAGAATGTGGAGCAATAAGCAAGTGACATGTGTTTATGGTTTTGGAGTTGGTATATTGCACTTAGCCACATTTATAAAATGTGCTTAAATGCAAATAAGAAAGTAATGCCACCTCTCTTCTTCCTCATCTCACCTTCCTCCTCCATTCCCACCACCACTTCCCCCTTTCCTCCACCGTACCCCTCAGCTTCATCCTACTCGTGCCACCTACCACCTCAAACTCGCTAGCCGCCATCACCATGAAATTTTCCTCCATCCTTCCCAAGTGCACATCTCTAGCCAAATTTTCGATCTCATCTACATTACATTACATATGTATCTAGTATCAGATCAATAGTAAAGTATATAATCTACTACTAACTACAAACAACATCATCAACCTAACTATACTATACAACTAGAAATAAAATTGACGCCTCACTAGTGACTTACTTGATTCATTATTAACGATCAAACTAGTGCCCCCCAAGGGCAACCCGTGCATAATGGTAGTTGGCCGTTGAGCACCAAGTTTAAAAAGGGAATTGGGTTCCAAAACTGGATTGCACAAAGCACCTAGATAGTGGTATGCAACCTAGGTCGTTTTACAAGGAAGCTGAAACTAATTAGCTGGAAAAAGGGGGATTTGTTGCATGAAAATTAAAATTGCAATAACAAGCAATTGAAATTAACAACTATAAGAGGGAACTAACCTAGGGGATTCTCAAGCTAGAGAGTGTTAATCGTCAACATAACAAAATATCAAATGGTTGGTGAGGAACCATGTACTAATCATGTAATCACACAATTAGCTAGCAATTCTCCTTAAAGTTAATCAACTAGAGGGTAATACAAAGCACATACACTTAAATGATTGTAATTACAACACATAAATGTATGAACCAATTGAAGTACCAATTGCCATAGTCCAATCCTCAATCAAGAATCATCTCTATTCTCTTGGTTAACCACATACTCACCAATCAATCAATTAGCATGCATTCAATCAACAAGCTAGATCAAGTATGCTTACAATTCATGCTCACATACACAAAACAACACCTGACTCAACATGCACATGAATCATAAACATGAAAAGACGGGAAACACAAAGAGAAAGAGAACACCACCAAGCCTTTACATTAAAATCAACAATATTTCAAAAACCTAGTCCTAACCATCCAACTTAGGACCCTTATGGAGGATATGCAGCTTCAACCTAAGATAAGCCATTTGAGCCCTCCTGAGAATTGTATAATATCATGACTTAAGGATAATATTGCACTAGGTATGATGTTACAAAAACCCTAAGATGATTTGGTGTGACATTGATGGGCATCGGCTAATGCACCTCTATAAAGTCCCCCAAATTCTTGGGGATGTTAAAGCAAAGCGCTGGATGGAAGACAATCTACCATGAGGTTTTCCTTTACCTCTCCCTTCATTTTCTGCACTTTAATTATTTTAATCTTAGTTTTTAGTCTTGCATCATATTTATTTTTATTTGCATTTTACACTATCTCTTTGACACCTTAGAGGTTACATGCATATGTTTACATCACATGCACCTTATTAACTTGCTTGGCTTTGACTTTATTTCATGTTGCATGCTTGGTGGATTTATTGTGTTGTTTGGATTAAGTACATACACTTTTACCTGAGATTTTAAGCGTCTTAATTAGACTATCATGTGTCAGGCTTATTTATTTGTGTGTTTCTCTCTTTGGATTTGTATTCTAGAACTTACTTAGGGTCTTATTTAAAAATATGTTTCCATATGCATGCTTGAATATGATTGAGGTATTTTTCTTGTTTTTTAGCTACTTGCCCATATAGCCACCCTTTGCATGTTATCATTGATTAGCCCCTTTGAGCTTTATTGCCCATTCTTTTGTAGCACATCCTTAGCCAAAGTGAAAAACCATGAAAATTCCCAACCTTTTAGGCTTAGAAGAGCATTTATTCAATTCTTATATGTGCTTGAGCATAAGTGTAGGGAAGAGCATGAGGACATACCCAATTTAAGTGTAGGGGAGAACAATGTGTATCCAAAATTCAGCAAGTGGCACACCAAGAAAGAAAAAAGAGTAAGGTTGATTGAAAAAAAAATTCTAAAAAATTTTAGTTGAGGGTGTGCGACATTGAAATTAAAGCACTGTAATTGTGATTGAGTTGGACAAAGTATACCCTTAAGCACTTGTGCTCTTGGTGTATGCATTTGCTCTCATTTGACTTAAGGTTTAGCCTATTGGCCTATATATTTTGCCACCTTCACCCAAGCCTCATTACAACCAAAGATAAGTCCTCTTGATTCAATATGCATGTGTGTATGACAAAATAGAGAATGATAAGCAAGCTTATGGTAATACATTTTCATTTGGGGTGATTGAGTGTGCATCATAACCCAAACACTTGAGTGAATGAGTGGCAAACACTAACCTTGAATGAATGAGTGGCGAACACTCATTTAGCACTAGCGTTGGAGAGAAATTTTAGGGATTAATTGGAGCAACGATTCTGGAGAGCACTACACTGCTTATTTTAGCATTGCAGCGCTAGTGCGATGACGTGGTATTAGATAACTTATCTATTTTTGGGTCTCACTTTGGGCTATTTTAGAAAGCGGTATATAAATGATTGACATTGATGTTTACCCTAGTTTTTGACTTAGATTTTTGCCTGCACATTGTAGGTTGCTATTATTCTCTCTCAACATCTCTCTCCCATCTTCTCTATTTTCTATCTCTTAAGGATTCTATTAGTGAATGTGCTTTATCTTGGAGATTGTGGCAATGATTATTGCTATTATTTTCAGGATCTCTTTCATCTTCATTGTTGTAATCCTTCAGAGATCGAGGAGTAGATTTCTTTACTAGTGTAAGGGTTTTGGATAGATTGGAATGATGTTTGAAACCCCTTTTTGATAGTAAATGCATTGGTTTTCTTAATGTTTTGCAATTTCTATTTCTATAATTATTGTGGTGATTGCTATAACTTTATTGGAATAGCTAAATTGACGATCGTCGTTTAGGAAAACCTTTTAGGCATAAATTGATAGATTTATTGGTTTATGTTTAAGGGAGAATATTAGAATTAACTTTCGAATTAGCGGATAGGCTATAGCAATTGGTTCATTAAATCAATATGATTTCTAAATAAATTGAGATCTCCTTTATTAGTTATTTGCATTGGTCAAATTCTAGAGGTTGATTGATTACTAATAGAATTGCCGTAATTTATTATTGATAGCCACCAATGGGTTTAATATTTGGTCAATGATAATTAATTTATAATCCTAGGAATACCTTGCAGTAGTGCCTTTCTTATCATTGCTATTGTCTTTTAATTTCAATTGCTTTAAATCTTAATTCTTCAAAGCCCCAATTTTCCCAATTAAGTGTTGAAGCCTTCTTAAAGACGACCTAGGTTGTTCCCTTTACTATTTTTTTGTGCAACTTAGTATTAAAATAATTTATAATTTGAGGAGGTAGGCGACAACCTCCGTTAACACCCACCATCACCATCACCATTACTACCACCACGAAAACACACTAATCTTGATTCTGACTTTGATCTCCCAACAAGCCAATGGCTCCATCCATGACTACTCCAACGAGCCCTTCACCCACCGAAACGATGTCTTCTTCTTCCATGGTGGGAGCAAGGCCCCTTTGCCTCCTCTCTGCTGCCTCTGCTGCCCAAAGCAGCTCCTTCATTAAGTTTGAGGGTGTGAACTTCACGTGTCCTAACTACTCCGTGAGCAAGCATGGCCCCATGATGTAGAACACCGGCCTCATGGAAGCCATCATGCTGGAGGTCAAGGACTGTCACCACATCTTATGGAGGAGGATTTCATGGTGATGGTGGTGGCGAGTTGGGGTGGTGGGCTGAGCAAGATGAAGCTGCGGTATGGCAGAGGAAAAGGGGGAAGTGGTGGTGGGAGTGGAGGAGGGAGATGAGAGGAGGAAGAAGAGGGTGGTGTTTAGCAACTTTTTTATTTGCATTTAACCACATATTATAAATCTGACTAAATGCAATACACCCAACTCTAGACAAGTGTCACTTGCTTACCGAGCCACATGCCCAATAACGCCACATTCTTTGATTCACAATACCACCAGAGCAATCGCCAACTGGTTTTCCATTCTCCTTCGCTTATCGTTTGATTTATTTGCTGTTTGATAGATGTGAAAATACTTTTGATAGAATTAATAAAATGTTACTTTCTATGAAAATGTCATGGGAGATAAATTTTCTATTTGCCAAAAGTAAAAACAAACAAGCTTTTCTTTTTCCTGGTCGAAAAGAAAATAACAAGTTTTGTATTTCATATATTATTATTGGTTTAGTGATTTGTATTATTTATTTATTTTTTTTGCTAATACGTTTAGTGTTTTTTATTGTAAGACACATATAATTGTGATTCTTGTATTAAGTATTTTTTTCAGCGCATAAATTTTTTTAGTTCTAAAATATTATTCAATTTCAAATAATAACAGTTGATTGAGATGCATAAACGAATTACTCATATTATACATATACTCTTTTTCTGGTAAACGGATTATACATATATATACTCTACGTGTGTGCAACTATTGTTATTTTGAATTTTAAAAAAATAAAAATAAAAATCTAAGGCAACGGTTATTAAAAATATGCCTTTTGGTCAACGTCCAATTTGGCAATGTTCGCTCAAGAGAATCATCAAACCACTTGTAGATCAAACCAAGTGAGAAAAAGTAAAACAAGAAGCTAGTATTTGTCTCCTCTTGCCCTCGTTATGCCTGGGCTGAGCAGTTGAAAAATTGCGAGGAAGGTTTGGAGGGCCATGCTTGGCGCATAGGTGGACCACTGGAACAGTCACCAGCTAGTCACGTCACCGATCTAGCTAAACACGAAATATATAGTTACGTATAAATAATATTTTAGACTAATATTATTTATTCTCATAATTTATAAAATACTATATCAATGTATTCTTAACTATCATCAGATAAAATGTGAAACTCAAATTAAATGGAATTTACACACTATTCAATGATATATAAAAGTGTGTTAAATCATATCCTATAAATTATGTGTGTAAATAAAATTTCTCTTATAATTTATACATGGATGGTGCGATTTATTGTGAATGTAACCCCGTCCAAGTCACCAACAGGACACCTTGTTACCCACCATCATATTTATTCATAGATTCCTCTTGAACATTGCATTCAACTAATCCAGTGTCTATAAATTTATAACACGTTGTCGTTGTCTTCTTCTATAATTGATGGAGAAAGAGAACTAAAAAATGATCAATTTGAGTTTATCGTCGTAGTTTTTGTTTTATTTTCATTTTCTTTATATTTTGGTTCATTTGTTTTATGATGACATAAAATTTGAATAATTAAATATGGAAGTGGATTCTCTCATGTTATTTTTCAACATAATATGGTCATGTTTAAATCCTCACAACTAATTAAACCTCTCTTTTATATTATCTTTTTAACTTGATCAAGGACAGAGATCCGAACATGACCCTCTCATATTAATTTTTAACATGAGAGGATCCACCTCCATTAAATATTGCATAGTGCCTTTAAAAGTTTTCACGAATCTCGCGTTAGACGTGAATGAAGATATATGGAAAAGGACAGTGGTATTACCATATTACGCAAGTGGGTTATCTAACATGGTAACGTTACCTTCTGATTGTTTTTGTTTTTCTAGAAAAATTACGTTTATCTCTCATGAGGTTTGAAAAAATATAACTCATATCTCCTTTATTTTTAAATTTTGCATATTAGGTCCTTGAGTTTTGAAAAATCTTACACCAACCTCTCCTACTATCGTTAGCCAATAAAAGATTTTGAAGGACAATACACATGTGTACAATAAATATTTTTTAATGACATTATTGTAAATATTAAACAATGTTATAATTATTAAATGATCATATTATTCTTTTATTATGTGATAAAAACATATCATCTTTTCATTTGTCCTTTATCTCAGTAAGGTAAGAGGGTGTATTTTATCAGTTGATAAAAGGATAACTAATAAAGAGCATGTATGTCACTTATCTTGTTACCAATCCTTAGCTTTTTGTATAAGTTTAACTGAGTTATTGATGTCAATACTTAGGATTTTGATTTAATCTTCATTGTGTATTTTTGATAGAATCATTGACGGAGGATGTTGCTACATCCTTAAATTAAAATTAATCTGTATGCTAAGTTTCATAAAAAATATAATAAAGGGCAGGTCTAAGTCGTCTCTCAAGAAAATTTTATCAGTTGGAAAATTTGGGGTTTTGGAGAATTAAATTGAGACAATTAAAATTAACTACGAAAATTCAATATTTGAAGGCACTAGTGTAAGGTATTCCTAGGATTGGAACTAGTTATCACAGACCAACTATTGAATACATTAGTGGCTATTAGTAATAAATTACTTGTAGTTATACTAGTGATCGATTGACCTCTAGAATTTGGCCAAAATAAATAACTAACAAATAGTATCCAATTTAATTATAAATTACATTGATTTAAAGTACCAATTGATATAGCTTAAGGTTTCCATCAATGGATCTATCAATTTATGTATAAAGGGTTTCCCTAAATGATGATCACCAATTTAGTTATTCCAATAAAAATTGTAACGATCACAACAATAATTATAAAAATAGAAACCGAAGAACATTGAGAAAACTAATGCATTCAATATGAAAAAAGGGTTCTAAAAAATCATCCAAATCCATATGAAAACCCTTATACTAGTAAGAAAATCTACTCCTCCATCTCTAGAGGATTACAACAATTAAAATAAAAGAGAACCTGAAGATAATAAGAAGGATCCTTATCACAATCTCCAAAAACAAAACACCTTCATTAATGAAATCCCTAGAGAGAAGAATATGTAAAGAGAGAGATAGAGAGAATCCTAGCTGCCTAATTCTAGATTGAAAACTAAGATAAAAGTCTATGTTAATCCCTTAAATACTGCTATATAAAATAGCCAAAAGTGGGTCCCAAAAACAAATTAATTATCCATAATCCTATTATTGGATGAGTATTGCAGCATTGAAAAAAGCGCTGTAGTGCTCACCAGAATGGTGAGCTGAGCGCCATATCTTAATGCTTCGTCGAGTGCTTCAACACTCACCAGAGAGTTAGCTTTTGCAGTTTGTACTTTTTCAGCTCCAGGCTCCTTTCCAAGAGTTCCAAGCATTGTTATTGACAAATTGTATTTAATCCAAAGCTCCTGTGCACAAAACCATAATCAAAGAGACAAGTTAAATGCAATAGGTTATAATTATAATTTATTCCCAAGATCAGTGCAATAGTCGTGATTCTATAAAAAAAATATACAATGAAGACTAAATCAAAATCCTAAGTATTGACATCAATAACTTAGTTAAACTTATGCAAAAAACTAAGATTTGTAGTAAGATAAGTGGCATAAATGTCCTTCATCAAACTCCCCAACACTCAAGCTTTCACATGTCCTCATCATACCAAGGCATGGATGAGAAGCGGAGACAAGGAATTAAGATGCACTGCATAAAAACTGGACTCTTAACACTACTAACTCTAAAAATGTATTATGCATGAAATGAAATGACAGTACATCAATCCAATGAACCTAGAGGTACAACAATAAGCTTTCATACTAACAATCAAGAGGATCTCAACAAGCAAGGCATGAACAAGAATATAGCACACAAGGTAGAATCCACATATTTGATGCATGGACCAAGTACAAAAATCCTCCCAAGGTATGTTTGCCACTCATTCACTCAAATATTTTTAGTTATGATGCACACTCAATCATCTCAAATGAAAATGCATTACCATAGGTTTGCCATGGGTCTTATTCTTCGTCGCCTTACACACATGCATACTAAATGAACAGGACTTAACTTGGGTTGTAATGGGGCTTAGGTGAAGGTGGGTAATTGTATAAGCTAATGAGCTAAACCTCTACTCAAAGGAAAGCAAATGCATATACTAAGAGTATAAATGCTTAAAGGTACACTTTGTCCAACTCAACATAATTACAGGCCTTTAATTTGCAATGTGGCACACCTTCAACCACACTTTTCAGGATTTCTTTGTTTAATCAGCTTTGCTTCTTCCTTTTTTTCTCTTGGTGTGTCACTTGCTGAATTTCTTTTGGGCCACTCATGGTTACACATTGTCCCTCCTCCACACTTAAATTGGGGCATGTTCTCATGCTCTCCTCCATATTTATGCTTAAGTACATATAAGAAATGCACAAATGCTCTCCTAAGCCTAAGAGGTTGGGAATTTTTCATGATTTTTCATTTTTGGCTAAGGATGTGCTAAAACAAAAGAATAGGCAATAAAGTTCAAAGGGGCTAGACAATGGTAACATGCAAAGGGTGGCTACATGGATAAGTAGCTAAAAGTAAAAAAAAATGCCTCAATCATATTCAAGCACGTACATGGAAACATATTTTCAAACAAGAACCCAAGCAAGTTCTAGAATGCAAATCCAATGATGGGAACACACATGAACAAACAAGGATAGCACATGATAGTCTAATCAAAGAGGCTCAAAATCTCATAGGTAAAATTACATGTACTCAATCCAAACAACATGGTGAATCACCAAGGTGAGCTTATGCATGTAACCTCTAAGATGTCAAAAGGATAGTGTAAAACACAAATAAAATAAAACATGATGCAAGAATTTAAACTAAAAATGCAAATAAATAAAATACAAAAAAATAAAAATGAAAAGTAAAGAACTCCCTCATGGTGAGTTGTCTCCTACCAAACACTTTACTTTAATGCCCCTAAGTTGGACGGTCAGGACCCACAGAGGGTGTGTAGTTTCAACCCATAGAAATGCCGTCTAAGACCTTAGATCCATGGCGGCTTCATGAAGGTGCTGGAGCCTGCCCTTCAATTTCATAGTGATTCCTAGACTTGGGTTTTATAACTTAATTGCACCACTGGGGTGCACATGGGTGACCAAGAATGGTCTCTTCCACCTGGACTTCGACCTCCTAGTCATCAGTTTCCCTTATGGCTCATGCAGCAAGATTCTTTGCCATTCACATGGCTTCTTCCCTAATATGGGCTAATCATGAAGCACCATTGAAATTGATGACTGTAGCTTGGGTGGTGTACCTATATCTAAGCGGGTATTCTAACACAGCAAATTCATCATATCCCATGGGAAAAGAAAAAGTAGGAAAAGGGTGCACATCCTTACTAAGGAAAGTACCACATGCATCTTCCACTATGGAGTTAATGACATCGATGCCCAACACAGAGTGTTATTCATTGGGAAATTTCATAGCATCAGATGAGTAAAATTGAACTATTCATTGGGAAATTTAAGAGTATCAGATATGCAAAATTGGACTTTCATGTTTGCACACTCCATGGACAGTGTCAGCATAAACATCATTCATGGTTCTAAAGGTTTACAAAAAAGGTCTTCCTAAGATTAATGTATGGCTAACATCAATGTCATTCTCCATCTCAAACACAAAAAAATCAGCAGGGAATATTAAATTATTTACCTATACTAGAATATCTTTCAATACTCCCCTGGTCTAGTGATGTGTCACGACCTGATTTGGAACGTGGACGTGAGGAATCCCATCCCCTAAAGCCTCGTAATCGCTTGCCGCACTATATGCATATTTTATTCATAAAATCGTTTAAATAAAACGTCATTTCATTTCTAATATAAATCTTTCTCTTGGAAATAAAATCTAAAACTTCAGCTGGGATATATATTTCAACTGAGTTGCTCATTTACAAATAGATTCATGAAAGCTATATCAAAATTTGAATACAAAACAAATCATTAAGTTCAAAATGCAAAATATGAATCTATGGTTGGACTCTCCGTCACATCACTTGGAGCACTCTACATAAATAACCAAATTTCACATCAATGTGAAGCTCACCAAAGCTGGAAAATACTAGTGCTCCTGAGGAGGAGGAGGAGGAGGATTGAGGAGCTGCTGAAATCTGTGAGAAAATGAAGAGGAGAGGGGTGAGTTTTGTTACAAAACTCAATGAGTGGATCCTCACTTATAACCATTGCTGGGCAAGGAAGAATCATATATAAATAATAATAATGCAACAAGTATAATTCATTTCAATTTCTTTTTACATAATAACCATAAAATCAAATTTATTGAACTCATGAAAACTATATTATTTCTCAAAGCATTACTAAGAGAATAGATTATTTGTAAACTAAAGGGTGGTACTAGTCCCTAGCAAACATGAGTCTATAGCTAAGATCTTAACCCGAATCGCATCCCTAGAGACTGATCTAGTATAAGAATAACTTTCCCCTGGGGGCTTTGGTATATCAAGGTTAACGAAATCACTGTTAATTCACAATTCTCTTCCTCTAAGTAATTCCTTAATCTAAACTCAACTAGAATCATAAAAAGGGAGTTCTATGTGTTCTAAGTTTAACAATTCTTCAGTTATTAAAAATTGAACATAAACTTTATTATCCTTTCATTATCCATACTAACATCTCATTGTCAAAATCACTTCTAAGATCATGAAATAACTCATAATATCAACTTAATTCAACAATGGTCCCATGTATTTTAATAAACATAGATTTTCATGCTAAGTTTCAAACATATTCTTAATTCATACTAGAATGCAATTAAATATTTTTATTCATGATAAAACTCAAGCAAATAATTTCTAATCACTTTATGATGCTAAAAATAATTTATAGGATGACCAAAATAAGACCATGAGATCAAACCCACTCATCTGGAAGGGTGAAATGGGAAACACCAACACCACTAGGACTCGGGAGGAGGGATGACACCAACGGCTGCCATTACAACCATAAAACTCATAAGAAATCTATGGGTACTCCTAGATTAATCTAAACATACACCAACAAATTTGGGAGTACCCCACTTGATAACAATGAGAGAAATAACCAAATCCAATCCAAGATTATGAAGGAATGGAAGAAAAGGGACCAAAATCTATCAACATAAACATACCTTTGATGATTGGGGGAGCTAGATTTGAGTGAAATTGAGAGAAAAAGAGAGAATGGGGGGTGGGGGAGGGTTTTTGGTTCGAATAGAATAGGGAAGAAGGAGTGAGGGAAAGGGTTTTTTTTTTAAAAAAAAAGGGTGAAAGAGAAACGCAGTTTTTGGGTATTGTTCATGCTTCAGGGGGCATAGCGGTTAGGCCGAGGCCCCTGGCTCCTGTGCACTTATGACCACTATAGCAGTCCAAGATCACTATATCAGTCCTAGACCACTGACTGCCTCCTGTGACTACTATAGCGGTGACAGCAACCCCAACAATAGCTTCTCTTTTGTCATATGGCATTTGGTTGTCTAATACTCACTTCACTTATTTATATTTTTAGTTAAATAATTTATTTTTCTTCCCATTAACTTTAAAACATAAATGTTAATAAGGAAATACCCCCCATTTGGATTCAAATAAAATATAAAAAAAATCAAAACCCAACCATTCAAAATCCAAATTTTGGGTTTTAGTTCAAATCCAAAAGTTTTGAGATTTTCTAAAATTGTGGGCTAACAACAAAATGTTTAAGGGTTTCATAAAATTAATTAAAAATCACTCTTCTACTTATTTTCCTTCTAGGAATAATTACCAGACTTTTGATCCCAAGAATATGACTCTAACATATAGCCCTCCAAGGAGGTATAGGGTCCAAACGTAGAGAACTCCAAAACCCGGTGGGTAGGGGACCCTAGACCGTATAGAACTCGTTTCCTACACATGTACACCAGGTATTACGTAATGCTATGGTTAGCAAGCTAGATTTTCAACTCCAAAGGCAGGAGCTTCCAAAATACAAGGACTAGTAGAGTGATTTTGGCATGACATTAATGCCGCCCCAAGATCAGCAATGGCTTACTTTATGTGCAGATTCCAATGGTGCAAGGAACATAGAATGTGCCTGGATCCTTGTACTTGGTTGGTAGATTGCTTGAATTGATAATGGAGGAAGCATTGACCCCCATAGTCATCTTCTCCTTCTTACTACCCTTTATCTTCCTCCTATTGTTGCACAAATATTTTAAAAATTTTGCATACTTTAGGATATGTTTGATTGCATTTGATAGAGGTATATTCATCTTACCTTGCAGAAGGTTTCTAGAGCTTCTATCCAAAGTACTGAAAGTTTATAGCCATATTCTCTATCAAGCATGGGCCTCTATGTCTTATCAGGAGTGCCCCTCCACTTGTAGCATCAATCATGAATATATCCATATCTATAAGACCTTTAAAAATATTGGATGAGGAGTATATCAAGATCTGATGGTTGGGGCAACTTGCACAAAGGAGCTTGAAATGCTAGAATACTCATGCAAGTTTATCTACTTGGCAGATTACAAAGATTTCCTTTTGATGGATGCCACTTGAGAGGTGGGAAATTATGTAACGCCCTAATTTTTATTAATTTTTACTGTCATTAGGAATTACCAATTACCGTAGGTAAATATTATATAAAATTTGAGCCCAACAATCCTTAATAAAGGAATATAACGTTAGAAGAGAAGTTAGGAGCAATTCGTGCAAGTATTGCAACCCCAATTTCTGTACGTGTAAAATGACCAAAATGCCCCTGAGGTTATTTTACTCAGAAAATGAGGATCGTGGGCCCCACCCGTCCTCAAGGGGATGTTTTGATGTTAATAAGGGATTGTTTGTGTTATGAGTGTTAATAGAGGAGAAGAATCCTAATTTTGAGCTTTGACGTACGAAATGACCAAAACGCCCCCACTGTTTTAACCCGATTAGTGGACTAAGCCCGAACCTCACTAAAATGTGTTAAAAGGTGTTTTTAAGCCATGATTAACAATTGGTTAAGCTCGGGTGGTCTCGGCCAATTTTTAAGTAAAAGTTTTGCCCCTCTTTGTGAGTTTTACAAATTTTGAGATTTTTGATTCGTTAACGAAACCTAAGCAATATTAGGCTCAAATTAAAGCTTATTAAATTCTAATTATTAATCTAGAGTCAAAATTATTTATTTAAATTGATTAGAACCTAAAATTGCTTTAAAACACTCAAATTGCTTACTAATTCACCTAAGCCCTTAACCGTAAATTCTCTAAATTGCATGAATACCTTGCCTACACCTAAATAATACATGGAACACACAAAACCCTCTTCCATGAGGCTGTAATGCACGAAATAATGCAGCCATAATACACCAAAAAAATTGCACTAAAACATAATTCCAAAAATCACGTAAAACAAGGAACTTTGAAACATGATTCCATGTTTTAAGCCACCAAACAAGATGATGTTTCCTTCCTTGTCTCCTCCTCAAATTGAGTCAGATTTTCCTCTCCTCTTGTCCATTCATGAGCTTGAATTCTTCTATAAATAGGCATGCTTAGAAGTCATTAGAGACTTGCTCAAAAATTTCACAACTTCAAGTTTTTCCTAAGCTCAAAAACTTTCTTTCTTTCTTCCCCTTGGCTGAAATTCTTTCTTCAACCTTTCAAGAATATTTTCTTTCATTTCACTCCAAGAAACCAAGTTCTCTTCCTTTCCTTCAAATCAGATTAGGTAGGGAGTTGTTTTTAAGTTTATTTCTATGTTTTGCTAAGTGTTGTTCTTGGTTCAAAATGATGATTTCATGGATTTTCTCTAGTTTTTCCATTTGGTTTTCTTCTTCCTTTTCTTTAACCAATTCGGCCATATGGCCTAGGTGGGACTAAGATGATGGCTTGATGATGAGGACCTTGAAGGTGGGTTGTGAATCCATCACAAGTTAGGCCTCTAAAGCTTGAAAGTTCCACTTGATGCAAAACTTTAAAGAATGATGTTTTTATGATGATTTTATGATCTTGAGTTTAGAATTTGAAAGATGTATTTCTCACTTTGTCTTGTTAAGATATATATATATTGAATTTGTATTTCTATAAAGTCTTGAAGGAGCTCTAGTAAAGAAATCAAATGAACTTGCATCCATGTTTAAGTTTATGCCTTGCATAATCATGTTTACTTTCTATGTCATCACTAAAATTTCAAGAATGAATAAATGGACTTGCATACTCATGTTTAAATTTCATGTTGTCACTTAATCTCTAAAGATAATAAAGAAGTTGCATCTCATATTTATTTTATGTTCTCACTTTATTTTATAATGGCTAAAAGAATCAACGCATGACATGTTTATTTTTATGTCATCACCTAAAGATCCTAGAGCTCAAAGACTTGCCCAAGTATCACAAGCAAAGAAATAAGATTATTAGAGTTAAAGAATTGATTCTTTAAGAAGTCTTGAGATTGGAGCTTAAAAAGATGTAATAATAATTCTCTTCTCCCTTCACCGGTCCATGCGATTACCGGGCTCGTTTCTTAAGATTTCTTCTCCTTCCACTGGTCCCTGCGGACTACGCCTCCAGTTTCTTGCATCATGTTTATATTTCAAGCTCTTGCATCATGTTTAATTTTCAAGTCATCACCTTAAATCTTAAAGATAAAGAAATGGATTTGCATATCATGTTTATAATTCCAAGTTATCACCTTATAATGACAAGATTAAAATGAGGTTGCATAGCATGTTTATGATTCTAAGATATCACATAAATCTCTTAAGCTCAAGACTTGCTCCTTTTATCTTAAGTGAGAATTTTAATTATGAAGATTCTTTCAAAAAGAATTAGTTTCTAAAAGAGTTTTAAAGCTTTGCAAGGATTCTCGGGAAACTAATATTTTATGTTCACTTAAAATGTGATGTTATACAATTATATGAGGTTCATGATTCGGCTTCTGATATGAGATTAGTACCAATAAATGATGATGATTTAATATGTTTGAAGTTGTGATAATTATGGTTTATTGCTAAGGGAATGATTCTATGCATGTTAGAGATAAAACTAGCTTCCTAGAAAACGTAAAAGCAAGATTTCTAGAACTTTAGAGAATGAAATTTATGCATTCTTCCAGAGCCTTTAGTGACCTTAAGAACCAGATATTATTATGTTTAGATAAGGGACAATGATTCATAATTGGTTTAATAATTAATTTTAGCATCATAGGGAAAAGGACAAGAAAAGGTTAAAAACGTAACTTCTAGCACGTAAAACCTTAAGAACAACTTACTGTCTATGCTACCCCATATAGTCTAATAATGTTCTTAAGGCTTATAATTGATGGTAATAAATCCCTTAGATGCATAAGTAATTAGTTTGATAATTAAGGTTACCCAATTTTAGAGTTCGGTTATTAAGGGAGCTTTCCTGAAAATTTTAGATGACATCTTTTGATGCTTTGGAATGTCAGTTATATGATGATGTAATGCCTACTGAGAATTTGATATTATTGAATGATTTCATGGCTTGCATGTTATAATTGCTATTGCAAACAATGAGAATGTTCATGCATCTTGATGATTATGATATAACATGCTAAGACTTAATGGTGACTTAAACTCATGAGGAAATGATCCTTTGGACCCATCAGACTATAGGTGGTGAAAAGGTGATCTTGAGAAATGATCCTTTAAGACCCATCAGACTAGAGGTGGTGAAAAGGTGATTCTTGCCCCCTAGCCCATTCTCTCAAAAGGGTAGAGTCGGGATTTTAACTTATCAAAAGGGATAAGTATATGCTAGTGACGACTAGTAAGGTATGAGCTCATAACCTAGATTACTCCCAAAAGGGTGGAGTATAGGGTGGCCCAGGAAAATGATGATGGAAGTAACTTTAAGTCACCTAAGGAACTAAGTAATGCATGATGTAAATATGATGTTCTTCTATGCATAGTATTTATGATATGATGATGAGAAATATGATGTTCTTCTATGCATAGTATTTATGATTTGATGATGAGAAATATGATGTTCTTCTATGCATAGTATTTATGATATGATGATGAAGAATATGATGTGTTGATAAAAGGAAAAGTTCATTATAAACATGACATGCTAAGTTTATGATGCATTATAAGACGCATGATTAAAACCGACGAACCTCGTAAAGTATATTTTTGAACTTAATAAATCAATCTTAGCATGCTCACTATTTCATAATGAAACCCGAGGTTCCTGGGGACGATGATGATGACACAATGCATCATGAGGTGAGTACCCTACTGAGATTCTTTTTACAAGTTTCTCACTCCCTCTATTTTCTTTCCATCTCGTCTTCAGAAACAAGGAAGCGTTCGTGAATCACATTGAGGTCTCGGGTAGTTGAACTTGATCCTCTAGTTTCACTCGTATATTTCAGATATCTATCCCTATCCCTGAGTGTTATTACTAGGTGCCATTAATGGATGTCCTTCCATCCATTTATTATTTATGTTTTGTTAGATTGCCTACACTTAGTCTTTTTCCGTTGGTAGGCAAAATATCTATATGATATGTAATTATGGATGCTGTATGATGGAGCCAATATATTATGATGTGATGTTTGTAAATCCCTATGTGTCTTTTAAATTTTGCTAAATCATTCACGTTAAGCGCGGCTCACGTTTTCAATTATGTTTAAAAAAAAATGGCTCGTAATTTCACTAAGTATTTTCAAAGCATGATTAAGGAACTGAAGCAAAGAGTAAAGTCTAGTAATTAATCAGATCCTGCCTAGGTGTATTGGGTTAATTATTAGGTGTTACAAATTACCTCTCAAGGAAAAGTCTCTTCATCTTCATCCAATTGTTAATAATCCCATCTGGCAAGTTGAAAAACCAATTTTCTACATTACCTTCTAGGGAGAAGGGAAATGTGATAAACACACATTTTGTAAATGTTTTCCCTCTTACACTTGGTGCTTTTGCATTCTTTTTGAGCTTTACTTCCATAAGTTTGTTAGGATTTTATAACTAACTCTTCCTGCACTCAATTTTGCTTTGTGACTTTAATTCAGGAGCTTTATGCAATTTTGGTTTTTATCACTAATGAATCCTCTTTTTCTTATAGAGTGATTTGTGGATATCTGAAGGGTCACCTTTGAGAGTGCCTTATGGAGTGGAGCTTTGGAGCGTATGCTGAAGAAAGAGAGTTGGATTGAAGTCTAGGAGCACATGGATGAAGAATCACCCTAGCTTTGTGAGTCTGGAAGTTCAGAACATTATCAGAATTAAGGTAGCTTTGCTACAACGAGCCTATGAAGTGGTGCCAGAGAAACTTGATTCCATTCGCTACAACGGTTTTACTCACTAGCGAGCTTTGAGGCCGAGTCTGAACATTTAAATTTGCATTTTTTACCCACTTGGGCCCCATTTTAGCAAATTCTATGATGATGTAATATCTAGAGGCACCAAAAGGATGCCATTTTTAGGAATAGAACTAGGTTTTGGTAGAGAGAGCTCTTACTTCTTCTTCTTCCTCTCCTCCTTCAAAGACACACTCCTATACATAGCTTTTGTTATTTTTGCTGCAATTTCATCTCTAAATCCTTTAGTTTTTATCATTCTCTATTTGTAACCTCCTTCATGGAGGAATAATTCTCTCGCTAGCTCAAGGGATTCAAGAGCTAGGGTTGTGTTTTGAAACATTTTTTTATAAAGCAAATGCTTGGTGTTGTTCTCTTTCTCTTTGTGTTTCCTTCTCTTTTCATGTTTATTAATTGATGTGCATGTTGAGTGAAGTGCTTCTATATGTATGTGAGCATGATTTGTGAGCATGCATATCTTAGCTTGTCGATTAAATGCATGCTAGTTGATTGATTAGTGAGCATTTGATTAACCAAGAGAATATAGTTAATTCTTGATTGAGGATTGAGCCTGGCAATTGGTAATTAATTTAGTTCATATAATTAGGAGTTGTGATTGCAATTATCTAAGTGTATGTGCTTGATCTTATCCTTTAGTTGATTGACTTTAAGGATAATCGCTAGTTAATTGTGTGATTGTATAGTTAACACATAACCCCTCGCCAGGTGTTTGTTAATTTATTTATGTTGATGATTAACACTCTATAGCTTGAGAATCCCCTAGGGTAGCTCTTTTATTATTTTTCTTATGCAACAAACCCCCTGAAACTCAAATGAATTAGTGCCACTTCCTTGTGAGACGACCCGTGTTGCACACCATTATCGAGGTGCCTTGTGTAACAGTTGGGAATTTATATTCCTTTTAAAGTTGGTGTTGACAATAGCTGGCTACTAAGATTTTGGCGACGTTGTCGGTGAAGCCTCGATTTAGTTGTGTTTATATTGTGAATTTGTGAATATTTGTTTTCTTGTTTTCTTTTACTTCTTTCTTTTTAAGAAAAATCCAAAAATAGTAGTTAGTTGTATCTTTCTTTTAGTTTTCTTTATGTTGTTCCCAAGCATGACTCGATCCGCCTAATTCTAGTTAGCTTCATTTGATCTAGAGATTGAGAGGACTCTTAGGTAATTGAGACAGGACTAGAAGGCAGTTGTTCATTCTTAGGGAACCTTTAGAAGCTTTTCCTTTAAATTCTAATTTTGATTTAGAATCTATTTATACTTCACTTGAACATTTTGATTCTCCTGTAGTGTTTCAGGAGCTCACACTTAATGGTTGACCAAAGGAGAACTCTTAAGGAGCTTGTAGCTCTTGACATGTACCAACAACCCTTGGGAATCGTCTATCCTAACCTGGAGGTGGATTTTGAGCTTAAATCTAAGCTCATACACTTACATCCAAAATTTCATGGCCATGTGGGTGAAGATCCTAACAAACATCTCAGAATTCCATGTTGTTTGTGCTAACATGAGGCCACTTAGGTGGATGAAGACCAAGTGAAGTTGCGGGCATTCCTTTTCTCTCTAAGGGAACTGCCAAGGATTGGCTTTTCTACCTTCCAAATAGAATAGTGAACAGTTGGGCTAGATTGAGACGACTCTTCTTGGAGAAGTACTTTCCAGTATCTAGAATGGCCGCCATAAGGAAGGACATCTATGGGATAAGGCAACTAAAGGGGTAAACCCTTTATGAGTATTGGGAGGGGTTCAAAGGTTGTATGCTAGCTGCCCTCATCATCAAATCCAGGAACCTCTTACCTAGTACTTCTATAAGGGTCTGATGCCTATGGATCAAAGTATGATTGATGCAGCTAGTGGAGGTCCTTTAGTTAATAATCTCAACTGCTACAAAGGCCTTGATTAGGAACATGGTAGAGAGTTCATAGCAGTTTTAGTCTAGACCCATCTAGGTACTAGGAGTGTGCATGGGGTAGCCCAAACAGATTTTCCAGCCTTACAGCAAACACTTGAGGAGATCTCTAGGTACATGAAGCAATTAACTTTGAATCAAATTTAGTTCCTAGCTCATCCTATACCAGCCATGGCATATGGCATCTATTCTTGCCACACTCATACCACCAGACCTGCCCTTGGCTATAAGAGGATCCAACAAATGTTTTTGTTGCAAATGCTTTTCCTGGAGACCTCAAAATCAATCACAATAGCAGGACAACCCTTACATCAACACATATAACCCAGGGTGGAGAGATCACCCAAATATGAGGTGGGGAAATTCCTCAAACCAGCAATTTCAGAATTAGCCCCCATTCCAGGAACAACAAAGATACTAGCCACCCCATTAGAGACAGGAACAGGAATAGCTTCCACCACCACCTTACGTTCTTGCATTACCACATCTATCAGGCTTCAAACCAGCCAACTATGCAAGAGTTGATGAAGTTGTTGTTGGATCAGCAGAAGAAGACTGATGCTACATACCTAGCCATGCAGGAGATGTGAATAGAACTCAATCAATTTAAAAACTCTTCTTCTAGACTTAGGCATAGCTCCCCTAGATTCCATCTCAGACTATCCCAAATCTTAGGGGAAATGTCAGTTCACTTACCCTAAGGTCTGGACGATCCTTCCTGAAGTTAAGAACCCACATGTAGAAGAGAAACATGAGGAATCAAAGGAAGTGGTTGAAGAGGATTAGACCATCACTCATGAGAAGAAGCAACCATTGGTGACTCAAGCGTTGAAGAAAAAATCCTATCTCAATACCTTTTCCTAGAAGGTCATTTTATCAAAAAGACGAATTGAGGTTGAGCTAGATAAGGATTTGTTGGAGACATTTAAGAAGGTTGAGGTGAACATACCTCTCCTAGATGCAATCAAACAAATTCCAAAATGTGCCAAGTTTATGAAGGAATTGTACACAAACAAGGAAACTTAAAGGCAATGAGAAGGTGAGTTTATGAGTACACATACCTTCTATCATTAACCCAAGTCTTCCATAAAAGTGTAAAGATTTGGGCACATTCACTATCCTATGTACCATTGGGAACATGACGTTTGGAGAAGCTCTAACGAATCTTGGAGCGGAAATCAATGTCATGCCTCGTTTAGTTTACCGTGCTCTTCATATGGGAGAGTCAAAGTCTACTAGAGTTATTTTGTAGTTTACAAATAGGAGCATTCAAGAGCTAGATGGACTCTTTGAGGATGTCCTGGTGAAGGTAAATGATCTTATCTTTCCTGCGATTTCTATGTTTTAGAGATGGCCAATGATAAGGAAGTGTACCAGCATACATTAATCCTAGGAAGGCCATTTTTGAAACCCAAAAGCGAAGGTTGATGTGTATGCTGGCACACTTTCCTTGGAATGTTGTAACTTGAAAGCACAATTCACTTAACATGATGCCATGAAATTTCCTTTAGAAAATCATTCTACTTTTGCAATTGATTTAATTGATTCTTTGGTAGAAAATGCATGTGGTGATCTAGTGGGAAAATCTTCTAGGATATTGGAGTTTGAAAATGATTTTGAATGCCCCAACTGTGATGGACTATCAAACTTGTGTGAAGAGTATGCTGAAGTTTATGCTTCTTTGACTGAAAATATTATTGATAGCATTGTTGAATGGTTATGTGAAAGCACAGCTCTAGCACACCCCTTACAATTTTTAGCAGTCTATAGAATCAGAGTTTAGAGCGGATTCCTGCAGTGAGACATTCTCGGTACTGAACACTTCGATGCAAACAAACTTACCTAGCAAGCATGTCTCGTTCCAACAAGTGACTCTGCTTTAGAAATCTACAAAATTGCATAACTGGGAAATTTCTCGGTGTTTGGGCACCCTTACTAGCTTTAACCCTTAGACACAAAATTCCCCTTTTGCTTTTTCTCTTACTAAAGCAAATCCCAATTTTTTTTGTTACTCTTCTTTTATTGGGTATGATGATGCGTTTGTTTCAAGTTTGTATGAAGTTGCAGGTGCAGATGCTTCACCATCACAACCATCAGCCACAGGATGCATACCTAAGGGAGAGTGAAGAATTTCCTATGATTATTGCTAATGACCTTAAGGACGACCAAAAGGAAAAGTTACTTGGAGTTCTTGAAGCCATAAAAAGGCCATTCATTGGACCTTGGCTGACATCATGAGCATTAGCCCCTCCAAATGTGTTCATCGTATTTCTTGGATGGGGATCTAAGCCCTGAGACAACCTCAAAGGCGATTGAATCCACTTATATTGGATGTTGTCAAAAAGGAGGTCACAAAATTATAGGCTGCAGGTAATATATACCCAATCTCTATAGCCAATGGGTTAGCCCTGTCCAAGATTTTCCTAAGAAGTCTAGCATCATAGTGGTAAAAAATGATCAGAATGAATTGCCTACAAGGGTTCAAAACAATTGGCGAGTCTTTATTGATTACAGGAAGCTAAACTAAGCCACAAGAAAATATCACTTCCACTTCCGTTCATAATTTCAGATGTTAGTGCCTGCCTGATCCGCTTTCTAGATGGATTCTCTGGGTACTTCAGATCCACATTGCTCCTAAAGACCAAGAGACGACTACCTTCACCTATGCATTTGGTACCTTTGCTTATAGGCACATACCATCTGATTTATGCAACGCTCAGAGACTTTCAACGATGAATGGTAAGTATTTTCTCTTATTTCTTAGAGAGTCGTATGGAGGTCTTTATGAATGATTTCACTATTTTTGGTCTTTCTTTTGATTCATGCTTGGACAGCCTAACTAAGGTTTTGAAACATTGTGTTGAAACTTGCCTTATACTTAATTTTGAAAAATGTCATTTCATGGTTCAACAAGGCGTAGTTTAGGACACATCGTTTCATCTAATGGAATTGCTATTGATAAAGCTAAGATTGATGTTATCTCATCTTTACCTTACCCCACATGCGTGTAGGATGTTTGTTCTTTTCTTGGCCATGCTGGCTTTTACAGGGATTCATCAAAGATTTCAGCAAACTGGCTATTCCTCACCTCATTGCTACAAAAAGATGCAAAATTTGTGTTCGATGATAAATGCAAGGAGGCTTTTGAAACCTTGAAGACAACATTGACAACAACACCTATCATTTAGCTCCCTAACTAGAGCCTTCCTTTTGAGCTAATATGTGATGCTTCCAACCATGCCTTAGGTGCTTGTGCTTGCATAGCAAGTCGGTAAGATCCCTTATGCCATTTATTATGCTTCCAAGACTTTAGATTCACAATCCAACTACACTACCATTGAAAAAGAACTTTTGGCAATTGTTTTTGGAAAAGTTTAGGTCCTATTTTCTTGAAGTAAAAGTGGTAGTGTTCTCGAATCATGCAGCATTAAAGTACTTTTTGAAAACTCGAGGTCAAGCCCCGCTTATAGATGGATGCTCCTCCTTCAAGAATTTAACATTGAAATTAAAGATAGGAGTAGAGCTAAGAATTTGGTTGCTGACCATCTAGTAGGTTAGATCATGTTGAACATGACCCCATACCCCTTAATAATGCATTTCCTTAATGAACAATTGATGTATGTGGATGTTACACCTTGGTTTGCCTACATTGCTAATTACTTGGTCGTCGTGCCATTCCACCACATTTCACAAAATCTCAATTGCTAAGTTGAAGAGAGATTGTAAATATTTTGTGTGGGATGACCAGGACTTGTGAAAATTTTGCTAGACCAAGTAATTAGGAGATGTGTGCTTGACATGGAGTTCAACTCGATTATGCAATTTTTCCATCCTTCTGCATGTGGAGGCCACTTTGGGCCCACCACACTGCTACAAAAGTCTTGGATTCTGGTTTCTATTGGCCCTTTCTATTTAAGGACACATACAAATTTTGCAAGGCTTGTGAACAATGCTAAAGGACAGGGAACATATCCTAGAAAAATGAGATGCCTCAACAATCTTTGTCGATTGTGAAATCTTTGACATTTGGGGCATTGACTTCATAAGTCCCTTTCCCATGTCCTTTGGCTATGTTTATATTTTGGCTGTTGATTATGTATCCAAATAGGTGGAAACAATTTCCACTAGGACTAATGATTCTCTAGTTTTTGTGGATTTTGTTAGAAAAATATTTTTTGTAGGTTTGGAACACCATGTACGATCATCAGTGACTAAGGCACTCATTTTTGCAACTAGAGCATAGATGCTTTACTTCATAAATATGGGGTTGTTCATAGGGTATCTCTTACCATCCCTAAACTAATGGGCAAGCAGAAGTGTGAAGCTGGAAATTAAGCGCATCTTGGAAAAAGTGGTGAAGCCAAACTGAAAGGATTGGAGTATGCACTTACTTGATGCTATATGGGCGTATTGGAACGCCTACAAGACACTTATTAGGATGAGTCCTTCTAGGATTGTCTTTGGAAAGGCATGCCACTTACCCATAAAGTTGGAACATAGAGCTTAGTAGGTAGTGAAACAATGCAGCATGGACTTATCAGAAGCCTACCAGAAGAGGAAGCTCTAATTACAAGCACTAGAAGAATTGAGGATGGAAGCCTATAAGAGTTCAAGAATATACAAGGAAAAGACTAAGGCTTTCCATGATAAGAATATTGAGGAAAGAATTCCATCCAGGCCAATGGTGCTACTTTACAACTCCCACTTGTGTTTGATGCAGGAAACTGCATTCGTAGTGGAATGGGCCATTTCATGTGACTTGTGCGCCCATTTGGTGCTATGGAGCTGGAAAACCTAAGTTCAAAGGCAATATTTTATGTCAATGGCAATATCATGTACTTGCTTGTGTTTGAATTGTGGTAATTGAGATGAAGGGCAAGCTTATGGAAGGCATTGCATTGTGATGTGTTTGAGTTTTGCATATTCCATACACACTTGAGAGAATTGAGCAAAACATATCCATGTGAGAATCCAATCCAATCACTCATTTTTTGATCTAATCTATGCTTGTTTGAAGCTCTTGTTTGATGATTGAGTTGAATTTTAATTGTTGGTGCTTGTATTTGTGACCAATTAGGCTTCATTATCTTCCATTTCCACCTCTTTGTAAATATTCCTTCTTCCTATGTTTTTCAGAGAGTCTTTGCCTTTGATTTTAGTGTTTTTCTTTGTTTTGTCTTTAAAGCTCCTTGCGTGAGTAAGTGTAGGGGAGTTGATAAACACGCATTTTGCAAATATTTTCTCTCTTACACTTGGTGCTTTTGAATTCCATTTCAGCTTAACTTCCATAAGTTTATTAGGATTTTGCAACTAACTTTCCCTGTACTTAATTTTGCTTTGGGACTTTAATTTAGTAGCATTATGCAATTTTGGTTTTGTCACTAACGAACCTCTTTTTCTTACAAAGTGATTTATGGATATCTAAAGGGTCACCTTTGAGAGTGCCTTATGGAGTGGAGCTTTGGAGCGTGCACTGAAGAAAGAAATTTGGATTGAAGTCTAGGAGCACATGGATGAAGAATTGCCCTGGACAGTTTGCCTCAAGAAATCGGTCGCAGTGAGCCTGAAGACAGAACATCATAAGGATAAAGGCCTCACTCAGCGAACAATGGTCACTGCAGCGGCCTCTGAAATGGCGCCAAAGAGAAATTTGAGTCCACTCACTCAAGCGAGTTTGGGGCAAGTTCTGAAAGTTTAAATTTGTATTTTTACCCACTTGAGCCCCTTTTTGGCAATTCTATGATGATTTAATATTCTGGAGGCATGAAATCTAAGGCATTCTTTGCCATTTTTAAGAATAGAACTAGGTTTTGGTAGAAAGAGCTCTTGCTTGTTTTCCTCTCCTCTTTCAAAGACATTCTCCTATGCATAGCTTTTGTATTTTTGCTAGATTTCATTTCTGAATACTTTAGTTTTTATCATTCTCTTTTGTAACCTCCTTCATGGAGGAATAGTCTCTTGCTAGCTCAAGGGATTCAAGAGCTAGGGTTGTGTTTTGAAATATTTTTTTATCTTAATAAAAATACTTGGTGTTGTCTCTTTGTGTTTCCTTCTCTTTTCATGTTTATTGATTGATGTGCATGTTGAATAAAGCGCTTCCATATGTATGTTTATTGCCAGGTGTTTGTTCATTTGTTTATGTTCATGATTAACACTCCTTAGCTTGAGAATCCCCTAAGCTAGCTCTTTTATTATTGTTAATTTCAATTACTTGCTATTTTATTTCTCATGCAACAAAACCCCCTGATACTCCAATTAATTAGTGCCGTTTCCTTGTGAGACAACCCATGTTGCACACCACTATCTAGGTGCCTTGTGTAACTCGGTTTGAGATTTATATTCCTTTTAAACTTGGTGTTGACATGGCTAGCTACTATAATGCTCTAAGTTTGATATCATCTACCTTCACCCTATTAGGAATCGTGCTAAAGCACACCATATGCAGCTTCTTCAAATACCTGGTATGGGTCCTCTCCAAATAGCCCATGGAGCTTATGTAAAGCATGAATCTAATAGCTCGAAATTTATTTCAAAAATTTTATTTACACTTTATTAATTAGAATTTCAAGGTTTTGATAGGGTTAGTCGTGATAAGAATGGGTTAGTGATAAAAAAAAATGTAACTAGTGATATGCAAGCCCTGGAGCCGTCGAGATACGAAACCTTAGAATCGGAACTAGATGCCCGAAACTGAAAATATAGGATTTTTCCAAGCCACACACTTGTCTAGTGAAGCGTCCAACTTGTACTAAGCCTCATACCTGTAAGAAACTACATGCCATAATTTTATGAACAGGTAAAATTTTATACTCTGAAAATCACTATTGCTTGAAATTTAATTTCAGGTCTAAAATTCTCATTTCTAATAATTCTACCCATGATCAGTAAAACAACTTTACCTCACATTGCAAGTAGTCTTTGACTAGCCTCTCCAAGCTAAACTCACACTGATCACTCCTGGATTGAGGATACAAAGGTTTATGTTTGGGTTTACAACTCAAACTAACCTACACTCAAGTTTCCTTAAGATATACAATGAATTACCTGGGATAACTTGGATGACTTTCTTGAAATTCTTCTTTGGAAGAATGTATAAACTATTTAGGAACGTAGAAAGAAGATTTTTTACAACAAGGAAACTTATTATAAGATGTAATAAACTTTACAAGGGATGAGGAGAGATTTTCACAAAGTTTCAACACTTGTGAGCATTAAAGCCTTTATATTTGAAAGCACAACATTTCTATTCATAGATGGTCTTCATTTTTTACCATTACCCTTGATCAGTTTCCAAGTGACACGTGTTGATCATCTATTTATGTCTTGGAACCTAGTTAGAGGAGTAGCTTGATTTTTATCAGTCTGTTGTAGAAGCTTGTAAAGTTAAGGTTTCTAGGTCCTTCAAAACTACTTTTTACTTTCTAATCATAGTTTCTAAACTCTTCCTTCTAGAAGTTAGGATAGTTGACCAAGTTAGTAGAAGATAGACATGCCAGTCTATAACTAGGTTTGACTTTAAATTTGAATTTTAAATTTTCCCTACTTTTCAGTAAGGTTCAACATTTCACAATGAAGTGAACTTTTTAATGTTCGATATTAGTTCCTTGATAAAACTTTGGTTTTCTAGTCTTCAATGTAACACCCTAATATTTAACCCAACATAGGACGTATTTAAGTTAATTATTAGTTGTTACTCTTTTTGTCCAGTTCTTAATTTAAACTCTTGGAAATACTTTAGTGAAATTACAGGTAATTTTTTTAAAAAAACAAAACGTGAGTTCGCATATAATGAGCTCGCGTACTAAGTAAAACCTATCATCTGTTTTGCACATATAGAAGAGAAATAAAAACTAGTCACATGCATGCACAACAATCACATGAACATAATCATATCATCATATAATTATACCATAAATATTAACCGTTTCACATCAAGCACCAAAATATACTACTAAAAGGATATCATGTCCACCAACAAGATTGGGCTAAGTATAGACATTTAGAAAAACATAAATAGTATATGGATAGATAAACACCTACTAACGACACCTACTAACAATACTTCTAGAGAGGGGATAGGTCCAGCACACAAGCAAGGTTAGTAAGAAGTAGACAACCTACAAAATGATAAAGCTGGTTGGTAGGATCGAAGTACATCTACCAGGTGAGAGCATTAACGTAGATCATGAACGTAGCCATTACCCTCTAAAAACGAGATGGAAAGAAAGAGAGGGAATGAGAAACTTGTACAAGAATCTCAGGAGGGCTTTCACCTCCAAATAAATGTCATCATCTTCGTCCTCATGAACTGGTTTTATTATGAAAATAGTGGGCATAAATATGATTCATTTATTAAGTTCTAAATACCATTATTCCAGACCCATATCTTTTAGCATGAATCTTAATGTCATGAATGCAATATACTATATCATGAACGCACGTCCATACCATATGCAAGATATAATAGGATACAACAAATAGGCATAACATAAAGTGTAACATCGATTTTTATTATCGTTAGAATTACCGAATTACTCTTAGTAATTCTTACATAAAATTTGAGACCGAACAATCCTCAATAAAGGAATATAACATTAGAAGAAAGGTTAGGAGCAATTCGTGCGAGTTGCAAACCTCGATTTTCTATACATGTAAAATGACCAAAATGCCCTTGAGGTTATTTTACTCAGAAAATGAGGATCGTGGGCCCCACCCATCCTCAAGGGGATGTTTTGATGATAATAAGGGATTGTTTGTGTTATGTGTGTTAATAGAGGAGAATAATCATAATTTTGAGCTCCGACGCGAAATGACCAAAATGCCTCTTCCGTTTTAACTCAAATTTGCGTGCTGACTTAAGCCGAACCTCACTAAAATTTTTTAAAACATGTTTTTAAGCTATGATTAACCATTAGTTAAGCTCAGGTGGTCTCTGTAATTTTAAGTAAAATTACCATTTTGTCCCCTTTGTAAAGTTTTGCGAATTTTGAGATTTTTGATTGTATAGCGAAACCTAAGCAATATTAGGCTCAAATTAAAGGTTATTAGATTCTAATTATTAATCTAGAGTCAAAATTATTTATTTAGATTGATTAGAACTTAAAATTGCTTAAAAACACTCAAATTGCTTACTAATTCACCTAAGCCCTTAATTAAATTCTCTAATTTGCAAAGATACCTACCTACATCTACATAATACATGGAACACACAAATTTTATCCTCCTTGGGCTATAATGCACGAAATTATATGGCCTAATATGCATCAGAAAATTTGTCAAACTTGGCACAAAACTCAAGGTATGAAAACAAGGAATCATGTTTCAGGATTCCATGTTTTAAGCCACCAAACAAGATGATTTTTCTTCCTTGTTTCCTCCTCAAATTTGGTTAGACTTTCCTCCTTTTCTTTATCCATTCATGAGCTCCAAAATCTCTATAAATAGGCATGCTTAAGGAGTCTTAGAAGCCTTGCTCATAATTGCACAATTTCTAGTTTTTACAAAGCACAAAAACTTTCTTTCCTCCTCCCCCTTGGCTGAAACTTCTTCAATTTCTCAAAGAGATTTTCTTTCATTTCACTCCAAGAAACCAAGTTCTCTTCCTTTCCTTCAAACCACATTAGGTAGGGAGTTGTTTTTAAGCTTAATTCCAAGTATTGATAAGTGTTGTTCTTGGTTAAAAATGATGATTTTATGTACTTACTCCTTGCTTCATATTTCGTTTTTCTTCTTCTTCTTGTATATTTCAGCTTTGTGGCCTTTGTAATGATGAGACCATGGTTTGATGATGAGGTTCCTCAGTGTTGGTTGCAAAGCCTTCACAAGTTAGACCTCTAAAACTTGAAGGTTTCATTAGTTTTCAAAGTTTTGAAGCAACTATGTTTTTATGATGAAGGTCTTGAGTTTAGAACTTGAAGAATATATTGACACTTATGTTTCATTTCTTGTTAAGCTTTGTTTTTAGTTTAAAATAATGTTTAACAATTTTTCATTTCTAGATGACTCTTGATTTCCTTTTCTTGCCATTTGATTTTAGCCTAAGGCCTAAGAAAGTTTTCTAGGATGACTCAATAATGAAATCTCTAAAGTTCACTTTGTCTTGCTAAGATACATATTGGGTTGAAATTATAATTCTTTTAAAGTCTTGAAGGAGCTCTAGTAAAGAAATAAAAATGAACTTGCATCCATGTTTAAGTTTATGCCTTGCACATCATGTTTACTTTTAATGTCATCACTAAATTCTCAAGAATAAATAAATGAACTTGCATACCTCATGTTTAAATTTCCAAGCTTGCATTTCATGTTTATGTTTCAAGTTGTCACTTAATCTCTAAAGATAATAAAAAGGATGCATCTCATATTTATTTTATGCTCTCACTTTATTTTATAATGGCTAAAAAAATCAATGCATGACATGTTTATTTTATGTCATCACTTAAAGATCCTAGAGTCAAAGACTTGCCCAAGTATCACAAACAAAGTTGGAACCATGGTAATAAGAACTCTAAAGCTCACTTTCAATTTCCTTAAGATTATTGAAGTCAAAGAATTCATTCTTTAAGAAGTCTTGAGTTTGGAGCTTAATAAGATGTAATAAGAATTCTCTTCTCCCTCCACTGGTCCAGCTTGGACTACCGCCTTCAGTTCTTGCATATCATGTTTATAATTCCAAGTTATCACATTATAAAGACAAGATTAAAATGAGGTTGCATAGCATGTTTATGATTCTAGTTATCACCTAAATCTCTAAAGCTCAAGACTTGCTCCTTTTATCTTAAGTGAAAATTTTAATCGTGAAGATTCATTCAATGTATAAATCGGCCTCATGATTAAGATAGGCCTAAAGTGATTTTAAATAAGCTATTGATTTAGTTCTAAAATTTTTTTCAAGAGTAACAAAAAGAATTAGTTTTTAAAGAAGTTTTAAGGCTTAAAGATTTTAGGATACTAGTATCTTACTTGTACTTAAAAATGTGATTTTAAGCAATTATGTGAGGTTCATGATTCAGCCACTAATTGAGTTTAGTACTACTGTATGATGATGGTTTAATATGTTTGAAGTTGTGATAATTATGGTTTATTGCTAAAGGAATGATTCTATGTATGTTAGAGATAAAACTAGCTTCCTAGAAAACCATAAAAGCAAGATTTCTAGAACTTTAGAGAATGAAATTGATGCACTTTGTCCAGAGCCTTTAGTGGCCTTAAGAACCAGATTTTATCATGTTTAGATAAGGGAGAATGATTCATAATTGGTTTAGTAATTAATTTAGTAACATAGGGAAAGCCGGATAAGAAAGGGGTTAAAAACGCAACTTCTAGCACACCTTAAAACCTTAATAACAACTTACTGTCTATGATGCCCATATAGTCTAATAATGTTCTTAAGGCTTATAATTGATGGTAATAAATCCCTTAGATGCATAATTAATTAGTTCAATAATTGAGGTTGCCCGATTCTAGAGTTTCTGTTTAAGACAACTTTTCAATAAGGATTTATGATGATGCCACTTTGATGTTTTAAATGATAAGTCTATGTAGTGATTTGATGCTTATTAAGTATTTGACGTCATTGAATGATTCGGGCTTGCATGTTATAGTTGCTGTTGCAAACAATGAGAATGCTTATGCATGAAATAATGAAATATTCTTTGTTATTTAAAAATTTACCCTTGTTGCTGAAGAAAGTATATTACTGTAAAAGTGTAATTTGGAAAGGTTTTGGCTAGGAAAGACTTGGTATTTAAGCATGTCCATTTGTGACCCACCTTCTTTCCTGGAATCTCCAGATGATTGATTACAGTTGGTATATATATTATTCAGAATAAGACTATAAATGAGAAAATGTTATAAATGATTATGAATTGAGAATTGTATTATGATATAACATGTAAAGACTTAATGGTGACTTAAACTTATGAGGAAATGATCCTTTGGACCCATAGACTATAGGTGGTGAAAGGTGATTCTTGCCCCTAAACCGTTCTCTCAAAAGGGTAGAGTTGGGATTTTAACTTATCAAAAGGGATAAGTATATGCTAGTGACGACTAGTAAGGTATAAGTTCATAACCTAGATTACTTCCAAAAGGGTGGAGTATAGGGTGGCCCAGGAAAATGATGATGAAAGTAACTTTAAGTCACCTAAGGAACTAAGTAACGTATTATGTGATTATGATGTTCTTCTATGCATAGCCTTTATGAGATGATGATGAGAAATATGATGTTCTTCTATGCGTAGTATTTATGATATGATGATGAGGAATATGATGTGATCTTATGCATAACTATGTTATTATGATATGCTGATGAGATATATAGGAAAAATTCATTATAAATATGACATGTTAAGTTTATGATGCATTACAAGACGCATGATTAAAACTAATGGACCTCGGTAAAGTATATTTCCGAACTTAATAAATGAATCTTAGCATGCTCACTATTTCATAATAACCCCGAGGTTCCTGAGGACGATGATGATAACATGATGCATATGAGGTGAGTACCCTCTAGATTCTTTTATAAGTTTCTCATTCCCTCTTTCTTTCTTTCCATCTCGTCTTCAAAGCGAAGGTGATGTTCGTGATTCCCATTGATGCTCTCACCTGGTAGATGTCCTTGATCTTGTGATCCAGCCTTATCATCCTTGAGGAACGTATCGCTAACCTTAGCGTGTGCTCAGATATCTATCCTTATCCCGGAGTGTTATTAGTAGGTGTCATTAATGGATGTTCTTCCATCCATATACTATTTATGTTTTGTTCGATTGACTATACCTAGCCTAACTCTATTGGTGGGCAAAATATCTATGTGTTATGTAATTATGGATGTCATATGATGGAGCCTATGTGATGTAATGTGATGTGTTCTTTTTATGATATGTTTATTCCGCTTTGTTTTCCTGACCATTCACGTTATGCGGCTCACGTTTTCAATTATGTTTTAAAAAAAATGGCTCATAATTTCACTAAGTATTTTCAAAGTATGATTAAAGAACTGAAGAGAAGAGTAAAGTCTAATACTTAATCAGATACGCCTAGGCGTATTGGGTTAATTATTAGGGTGTTACATAAAGAACATATGTATATCCTTCTAACATGATTCTTTCTTTTAGGTGACTTAAATTTCTTATTCTCTTTCCATGAGGGCCACCTAAATATTCTCTCCTCTTGAGAGTTCTAGGTTATGAGTTTATACCTAACTAGTTGTCACTAGTCTATATTTATCCTCTTGATAAGCTAAATTCCTAACACCCAGAGTGTGGGATAGGAGGCATGAGATCACCTTTCATAACCATTAATTCCTGAGTCTAAAGGATCCACTTATTGGATCACCTCCCATAACCATTAATACCTGGAGTTGAAGGATAATTTCCATGTATCTTATGTCACCTTTAATCTTAGCATATTATTTAGATATGCAAGCATGAACATATAATTATAACTTATCTTTTAATATCTCATGCTCATAAAACACTTAAATAATGCACCTCAATCAATCGATCATAAATATAACATGTCACAATTCATCGTGTAATTGATCACATAAGTATGCATCATAAGTCATATAATTTTCAATTGAAACACATGAACATGGTTTTCATAAGACATCATTCATATTGACCTCATCAAGTTATCAATATTTACACTTAAGCCCAAAGGGTCAAACTGAATTTCAAAGATTACAGGTCAAAGTGTACTTTCCCTTTTTTAACACATTTTCTCAAACTAATGATCCTTAAAATTAATCTATACTTTAGAACCCTAAAACTTAGAAATTATTTAAACTCATCATAAAAACCTTTTTGGGTCATAGACCAAATTTTGTTACACTTTAGGGGTCAAAGTGCAAAGTTGTTCATTTTTAACACTCAACAAATGCCAAAGCTTCTAAAACTTTTTCTAAATATCATAAATGGTATTTTGAATACATGAACACATTCAACATCATTACTCACTATAATTAAAACCATTTGACCAAAATTATATAATTGATGGTTCAAAACACAACTTTCCACATTTTGCAAAACAATCCAAACTAACACTTGTAATTACTCTTTTATACACCTAAGGTACTAAAAACAATTTTTACAACAAATATTATTAATTCTTATGTGTGTGAACAGTATGAATAGAACCAAAATACTAATGAATAGTATCAAAAAAATAATTTTCTAAACCTTCATAAAATTACAATTTTGATCATTTCTAGTCACTAGTTCTTCCTAAAAATGCTAAAAATAATTTTTACAATAATTATTAGTAACTTTTACACATTTAAAAATTACCAAATAGTAACCTTATAGGTTTAATTAAATTAAATCAGTAACCATAATTTTAACTTCTAAAAAATTGAGAAAATCATATTTTTAACCCATTTGAATTTCTAATTCTTTAAAAAAATTCCTAGTGCATCTCAAAGACAAGATTCAAGCCTCAAAATAAAATAAAACCAACTTCAAATATAAGATCCTCATAAAGTTGAAAATCATATATTTGAGATGTGTCCATGAATCAAAAATCCCATTTAAGATAAAAGAGCTAAGTCTTGAGTTTTAGAGATTTAGGTGATAAATAGAATTGTAAACATGCCATGCAATCTCATTTTTAATCTTTATCATTATAAGGTGATAACTTGGAAATATAAATATGATGTGCAAGACTTGAAATATAAATATGAAGATGCAAGTTCATTTTTAAGTTTTCAAAGTTTAGGTGATAACTTGAAATATAAACATGATATGCAAGACTTCAAATTTAAACATGAAAATGCAAATCCATATTATTATCTTCAAGATTTAAGGTGATAACTTGAAATTTAAACATGATATGCAAAGCTTAGAATTTAAATATGAAAATGCAAATCCATATTATTATCTTTAAGATTTAAGGTGATAACTTGAAATTTAAACATAATATACAAAGCTTGGAATTTAAATATGATATGCAAGAGCTTGAAATGTAAAAATGGATGCAAGTTCATTTTATATCTTGTTAAGCTCAAAACTCAAGACTTTTAGAGAATGAAGCTCTTTAACCCCAAATAATCTTAACAAAAAGGAAGTAAGCTTTAGAGTCCTTTATTACTATGGTTCCAAGAACCTTATTCTTGAGTTCATCATCAAGCTCAAAAAGAAACAATCCAAAGAAAATCAACAATTTTTCCATTAATCTTTTAACAACCAAAAATCAAACCTTGAGCTTTAGAGGTCAATTATATGATGGATCTACAACTACCACCATGATTCCTCATCATCAAGCCATGGTCATCAACAATCAAAATCATGAAAAATATAAGAGAAGAATAAGAGAAAGAATATAAAATAAAATCCCTACCAAGTTGTTTCTTGTTACAAAAGTGAAAACTTGATCTTTTATGAATTAAAGAGAAGAAAAATCTTCTCTAGATGATGATGATGGTTTTGGCCAAAGAAGGAAGAAATGGAGGAAGGATTTTTCTTTTGATCTTGTTTCTTGGAATGGAAAGGTTATGTGTTTAGGAGTTGATCTATGGTGGATATGTGTTAATTTGAGGTTGAGAGCTTGGATGGAGGTTGAGAATAGAGTCTCTTGGAGGTGGAGGAGGAAGAAGAAGAAGAGAGCTTGGATTTTAGAGAGAGAATAGAGGATTTTTGGCCAATTTTTGTGAGCAAGACTACCAAAAAATGCAAATGGTAAGAATGAATGTTTGTGTGTGTATTAGGCTTGGAAAAACATATATATAGGAGTTTTGGGAGGGGTGAGGCAGCTACATTTTGGCTATAATGGGGAGCAAACTTTCAATTTTTGTGAGTGGTAGGACATGTATTTGAGGTATATGTAATTTGTAGTGGATTATGTAGTGTAGGTGGTTAATAAAGAAGCATTTAAGATGCTCGAAGATATGATTAAGGAATGGCCTACACTTTAGTGGAGTTTTTAGTGCTCCATTAATCTAAAATAATAAAAAAAATAAATCCAAAATATAATTTTTAAGAAAAAGAAAGATAATGCACTATTTATACTTAATATTATTTATCGTATGAACCCTTTTAATTAAGAAAAGAAATTAAAATTCCCTAAAATAATCTTAGACTTTAAAATTACCTCAAATAATTATTTTGACTCAAGGTTAATAAATAAAATTAATTTATCTTTAATTAGAGCCTAATATTGCCTATATTTACTTAATTACATAAATAAGCTTATTTAGCACTAACTAGGGGTAAAATGGTAATTTCACATAAAAACTCTTTGGAATCACCCAAACATTTCCAAATATCATATATGCCTTATAATTAACATTTTCTAACTTCCGGGTAATGACTATTCAGTTTTCGCTTAATTTCACATTAACTTACTCCAGGGACATTTTGGTAATTTCGTGCATGGAAAAATCAGGGTTTGAGATTTTCACCTCTAACATCATTCATAACACAAATAATCCCCTTCAAACATAAAATTAACCCCTTAAGGGTAGCCTAGACCAACCGTCCTTGATTTCAAGACAAAAATGACCTCGGGCATTTTGGTCATTTGTATATTGAAAAATCAAAAATTGCGATTTTTGCAGAATTGCTATTTAATCCTCATATAATCTTATTCTAATGTCAAAATATCTTATTGAGGATGGCAGGACTATTTGGCCTCAAATTGTGTAAAAATGACCCAAGGGTATTTTGGTCATTTTGCACAGGAGGAAAATTGGGCGTTACATTCAATCAAGCTGTTTGTTGATAAAAATATTGTGAACATGATGATTGAAGATTGTAGAACACGTTGGCTTCAGTGTTTGATTGATATCTTTAGTTAAGCTTACTTTCTGAAGTCCAGCTACCTTTTGACATCCTAAAACTTGGTTTCTTGTACTTGGTTGTATTTCTTCAATCCATTAGGCATGTATATGCTCAAATTACGATATAATTATCACTTCCATTTGGTTCTTCTCTTTATACGAGATAAATCATGTTTGCACATGTAAAAGTGAAATTATTCACGTTAATGGAGCCATGTTATGCTAATGAAAGAACATGTTTGCTACTTCAAGAAACTCAAGGTAGACATTAGTCATGCTTGAAAATATTTTCCTTAAATTGGTTTTGTTGTCATTCAAAATATATTACCTTGAAGCTTTTTGAAGAGTTATGGAGCTAACACAAACTTGGCAGTATATGTTTCATATGACGATGTATGTAAATTAAGAGATTGAATGATAAAAAGAAACCCACTTTGAAAGGACGATTTGAAGTTTAAAATGAACCTTTGATATATGTTATATAATCATATTTTCTTACTAAATTGAAGTGGCTTAGACAATGGAAATGACGATGACATGGATTTTACTATATGTTTTGGGATCCTACTAAGAATTTTAGAATTCTCACCTCTATGTTTTGTATTCTCATGTCATCTCTAGATTGCTCAGGGAAATATAAAGCTACTGCCATTGAAGAATCTGATAGGTAGTAGCTCGAGAGTTGAAGCTTCTTATCAATTTTATTTTGTTATGTATATATGTTGTAAGTATTTAAATAGATAGATGTATATTAAAGCTTATAGAAAAGCCTTCTTATAATTGAATTTATATGTAATGAATACTTTATTTCCTTTTTCACATACTTCTGCAAAATTACAAATTAGTTATGATACGAATCAAGCAAATTTGCTATAGATATTAAGAAAGGTCTCTAATTTATAAGTAACAACTCCTAGTCTGATGTCATGACTTAAGGATGATGTTATACTTGGGAGGGTATTACATGAACCATGTACCCCTTTAGCTCAAAATTAGTGTCAAGCCTCGAGTATGTAAACCAGGGGCTGAGGAAAAGTCATGAGCAATGAGCTCCCTACGTGTCCTGTGCAATCTCCCATATTTCCTGGATCACCTGAAACAGCAAATAAAGGATTCAGGAATGCTTAGATAGTTCCTCTTGTTGGTGCTTTTACTGCTCTGCCTTAAGGTTTTCTTAATTTCATAATCAAGAGGTATTAAATTGCCGAAAGATAGAGACCGCCTCATACAAGAAAATAATCAAAAATAAAAAATAAAAACAAAAGAAATTAAAAAATAAAATAAAATAAAACAAAAATATTAAAATAAACAACTAAGTTCTAATACCTCCCTGGCAATGACATCAAGATTTGATGGAGGATGTCACTACCTCCTCAAATTAGAATTAATTTGTATATTAAGCTGTACAAAAAATGTAATGAAAGGCACAACCTAGGTCATCTCTCAATGAGGCTTTATCACTTAGTTGGAAAATTTGGGATTTTGGAGAATTAAATTTAGATAATTAAAATTAACTTAGAAAATTCAATATTTAAAGACATTAGTGCAAGGTATTTCTAGGATTAGAACTAGTTATCAGACCAACTATTGAACATATTAGTGGCTATTAGTAATAAGCTACCTGGCAATTATATTAGTGATCGATTAACCTCTAAAATTTCACTAATGCAAATAACTAACAACGGATCCCAATTTAATTAGAAATTACACTAATTTAAAGTGCCAATTGCCATAGCCTAACCTCTAATCAGAAAGTTAATTCTAATGTTCACCTTCAAACATAAACCAATGGATCCATTAATTTATGCTCAAAGGTTTGCCTAAACAACGATTGCCAATTCAGTTATTCTAATAAAAACTATAACAATGCAACAATAATCATAAGAATAAACACTAAAGAACATTGAGAAAACTAATGCATTTAATATGAAAAGGGTCTCAAACATCATCTCAATTCATTTGAAAACCTTTACACTTATAAGAAAATCTCCTGCAATCTTTGAGCATTACAACAGTGAAAATAAAAGAGAACCTGAAGATAATAACAAGGATCATTATCACAATCTCCAAGAACAAAGCACCTTCACTAACAGAATCTTTAGAGAGAGAGAATAGAGAAGAAGATATAGAGAGATGTAGAGAGAGAATCCTACCTAAACTCAGATCGAAAACTAGGGTAAAAGTCCATGTTAGTCCCATAAATACTACTCTCTAAAATAGCCCAAAGTAGGGCACAAAAATAGATTAATTATTAATCTCATCATTGCATGAGCATTGTAGCACTCACCAGGAACGTAAGTGTTAGCTCCAAAACCCTTCAGAAAGCTTCAATGCTAAATATTTTGAGTGATAATATAACCAATTTAGAGAAAATATTTTGAAGAACGACTAATCATTTTCTTGAGTTTCTTGAAGCAACAATCAGGCTTTTGTACATTAGCATACACAGTTCTTAAAAATGAGAATATTTTCACAATAACATGTGCAAACATGTTTAATCTCATTTGAAGAGATTAGGAGTTAATGAAAATGAAAAATATGTTGTGGAGTGAACGTATATATGCTCAATTGATTAAAGAAAAATATCAAGTAAAGGAAACCAAGAATCAGATCTTCAAAAGTAGCACGTGACTTCACAAAGTGCAATTCAAGTGAAGATTTCAATCCAACTATGAAATAACTGATGCTACCATCTTCAATCATCATGATCCTAATCATATCATCAATTACAAGCTCTGATTGAATAGTAGAAGATTAAAGAAAAGTCAAGAAACTGATGGCACTTAGAAGGATATTTCACTAAACGGTGCACTTTACAAGAAAAGGAAGCAAAATTTGAAATTCAAATTTAAAGTCAAACCAAGTTAGGGATGACTTGCCATCTCTTCTATCAACTTGGTCAACTACCCCATCTTTTAGAAGGAAAAGTTCAAAAACCTCATTTAGAAAGTAAAAAGTAGTTTCTAAAGGTAGACTCAAAAACCTCTATTACAAAATGGCTTCTGCAACTATTCTAACAATGTCAAGCTACTCTTCTAGATAGCATTTTCAAGACATAAAAAGAAGAACACGTGTCACTAGGAAAACAAATCAAGTGCAACGATCATAAATGCAAGATCAAGTCTAAAAGGAAATGATGTGCTTACAAAGAAAAAGTGACTTTTGGTCATCAAAGTGCTTGAAACTAAAGAAATTTCCATTCATCATTTGTGAAGTTATTACTTCTTGTAATCAATTTCTTCCTTATAAAAATCTTCTTTCTACGTTCTTGGTAGATCATATGTTCTTTTTAGGAAGAATCCCTAGAAAGAGGCCATTCAAGTTTTCCAGTTCTTATTATTATTCATTTTACAGAAACTTGAGTGTTGGTTAGTTTGAGTGTACCAACCCAAACACAAACCTTTGTAACCCGATTGGTAGTGATCTGAGTTAGCTTGAATAGGCTAAGCAAAGACTACTTGTAAGGTGACAGGAGAGTGAGCTATTGGTCACAAAGCTAGCTTGAAAAGGCTAGTTAAAGACTACTCAGGTGTGATAGTAGAGCGAGCTACTGGTCACTGGTAAGAGCTTGAGAAGGCTACTTAAGACTATTAACTTTCTCGAGTTGAGAAAGGTTTTAGTGGAACTCAATGGTAGTTAAGAACAGATGTGAGGGTTGGCCAAACCAGGATAAAAATCATGTGCAATATCTTCTCTTTGCTTGACTCCCATTTATTTACCGTCTTGTGCCTTTCATACTGTGTTTTTTGGAAAACCTTTTTCTTATTAAAGTATTTAACGTTAGAAAGTTACTTTCTAAGTATACTCAATATTTGTTCTGCCACTTCAAGTTTATACTTGATAATATCCTAACACCCTAACTTTAACCTCATACGCTTCGAGTCACTTTCCGATTAATTATTAGTTGTTACACCTTTGTTTCAGATTTTGACTTATCTTTTAAAATACGAGTAAGGAAAATATGACTAGATTTTTTTTTGAACTTAAAACTTAAATGCGCTTGCTTGCACATAGATACCGATTAATACACACAAGACATAGCAACCAAATACATGTCATCATAGCAATCATAAATAAACCATAGATAGTCATAACACAAAACACAAATTATAGTATCATATCATAATCATAACATAAGAGCTTTAATGTCCTTATAAATATAAGGACACCTTAAGTACTAAATACATTCGGCACATGACTTTAACAAGGCTAGTCTAGTCTTTCCGTTTCCGCTTGAAACCTATGATCCAACTAGATAAAGTGATTCCTACACTTTGTGCCTCAAGAAAGATCACGAGCGATCTGTATCATTCCCGTCTGGAGATGACACGAAGAAAAACAAAGGGGTGAGAAACTTATTCAAGATTCTAAGTAGGGCTCCAACTTTAACACAAGTGTCATCGTCGCCGTTAGCCACTTCAATTTTTATTATGAAAGAGATGTGCATGCATAAGGTTCAATTTTAAGTTTCTCAAATCCTATTATCCGAAGTGGGTGTCTTTTAGCATGAGTCTTAATGACATGAATGCAACAGATACCTCATGTATGCATGGCAATACCCAATAGTATAAATAACACATCTCACATAAATTAGATAAAATGCGTCAACAAGACAAGGATGTGACATATGCATATGCATCTTTTACTTTATCATAATTGAACTCTTTGAGTTCTTTTAACTTTTCCACCCTCATACTCATCATCGAAAGTCCAACCAACATGCCATCCTCGCAATTTTAACATGGTCACCAAAACTCCGAATCACCTATCGCCTAGGAATAAGATTAAACCTAACTAGTCGTCACTAGATTTACATGGGAAAAAAAGGGGGAAATCATATCTCTTTCTAGGATCACCCATCACGGGACTTTTTCCTTCTTCGAAACACATCAACTATTAGGACTAGTGACTTTGTCCACTTCGGTATGGTCAACGTCCATACCCCCCTGGGTTTACTTTCTCCTAAGTAGTAGGAGAAATGTGTCTGCATGTCACATTTAAAATCTTTCTTTTCAAAACTTCTTTAAGCTCTCAAATTTGATGGAAATTCAACAGCATAATGGTTGTACAACGAATTTCCTCAAATTTGAGTCATGCCACATCACTCATCTAACACATACTTTCTCATGCAATTCCTTATTCAAACAAATCTTTAAAATCATATAAGCATGTTCACCCATTCATCTATATCACATAGTCTCATGCATCTCCATCATAACATACTACATTATCATAACAATCACGTCATAAGTTCACGTATCCTTATACACATAACATTAACACTCCACACACTTTCGGTATACCATAAGCATATGTTCACTCACATTATATCTCCTATCTCAAAATATCTTATGCTTTGACCCTTACAGTCTTAAACTTGTATTCCAATTATCCTAATGCTCATTATAAACCTTGGATATACCTAAAGTATTATTACTTGTAATTCTCTAATTTTTATGCTTACTAACACCTCCAAACAGCATTGCTTAAATCAGTTACGATGATTATTGTTCATTACGGGTTTAGAATCGATGTCTTTGACCCTTTCTAAGTTTCATCTTCGCCTAAGGCTCTATATTTAATTCCTAAACCAATTATGAGGGATTCCTACATATTCCACTAATTACAAACCATTTTTCCTTAAGTTCAATTATGCTGAAACAGAATTGCATTTCTTGTATCCAAGTGTTCTAGAATTCTCATTTTAAGCCTTTCTAGTTACTTGTTCTTTCCTAACTTCCCTAAATCATTCCTTGCTTCACTCAAACATAATTTTACACATTTTAACACCATAAAATAGAATTAATATAGTGGCCAAACAACCAAGGCAGAACTGAATAGATATAGCTCACATAATCACATAATTTCATGATTTGAATGCATATAAGTTGCTAATTTTCTCTTGGAACAAATCTAGGAACTCAAAAATCTTTTAGAAACCAATTAATCTCATTAAAATCACACAAATGTGGGTGAGGTCAGTAGCTAAAATAATTCATTCATGAATTAGATTTAAAAAATCATGCTCATGATATTCTTTAAATTCACCTAAGCTTAGAAAAATTCCAAGACAAGCTATGGGCACTTATGATTAGATGAACTCATCTCAAGTCCATCATCATCATCATAAGGTCGAAATGGCATTCTTGAGATGCCTCTATTTTCTAAAACTTTATATAGGATACTTGGGCAAGTCTTTGAGCTCTAGAGTATTTAGGTGATGACATAAACATAAACATGCTATGCACTTTATTTTATTCTTCATTATAAAGTAAAGTGAGAGCATAAAATAAATATGAGATGCAACCTCATTATTATTTTTAAAGATTAAGTGATGACTTGAAATATAAACATGAAATGCAAGCTTGGAAATTTAAACATGATAATGCAAGTTCATTTATTTATTCTTGAGAACTTAGTGATGGCATCAAAAGTAAACATGATATGCAAGGCATAAACTTAAACATGAGTGCAAGTTTGTTTTATCTTAACTAGAGCTCTTGCAAGACTTTTAGAGGAACATCATAACCTTAACCCAATATGTATCTTAACAACATAAAGTGAGCTTTAGAGTTCTTAGCACCAAGTCTTCAAAGAAGTCTTTGGTTTGAACTTCATCATCAAGCTCAAGAAAATGGACTAAGACATAAACATCAACACTTTACCAAAGCAAACATAAAAGAACTACTCATATTCTTCATTTTATTGCTCATGGGCTTCAATCTAGAGTAAACTCTTAGAACGGCCAACTTTAAGGTTGGCAAGGGTAAGCTTAGAGCTCTTTGAAAACATATGATTAATTTTCTTAACAAAACTTTTAGTGATCTACTTAACATTTTTATCAAACTTTGTTCAAAGAAAGGAAAGAAAACCAAAACCTTGAAGAGGAAAAGAAAGGAAATGAAAACTTTGAGCAAAGAAAAGGAAAGAAACCAAAAGCATATATGGTCCAAGACCAAGTTTTCAAGCTTTAGAGGTTCTCACATGGCATCACAAGACCATTATCTTGAAACCTCATCATCAAGCCAAAGTTTTTCTCATCTCAAGGCCTAAGGCCGAAATGAAAGGAGGAAAAGAAAAAGCTTGAAAACCAAGAGAAAACTAGAACTTTTCTTAAAGAAAGCAAGGAAAACTTTGAAAATAAACCCTTACCAAATGAAGTCTTGAAAAAGATGAAAGAAAGCTTGGATTCTTGATGGAATGAGAAGACAAAATCTTCTCTTTAGTGAGGATGATGTTTCGGCCAAGGGAAGAACACAAGGAAGATGAATTTTCCTTAGAAAGTAAGCTTGGAAATGAAAGGTTAAGTATTTGAGAGGTGGTTTGAGATGGGGAGTGGTGGTTCAAGGTTGTTTGTGGTGGTGGAAAGGTTTCTTTGATGGTGGAGGAAAAAGAACAAGATGAAGAGAAATTGAGAGAAAAGAGAAAATTTCAAGAAAGCTTGAACTTGGCAAAGCTTTTAAAGTGTAACCAAGTTCTCTAAAGCTTGGTATTTATAGAAAAATGAAGCAATGGAGGCTGCCAAAGGGGAAGAATGGCCAATGGTTTTCATGCCAAGGGGGAGGAAAATATCTTCAAAAACTTGTCATTCAAAAGCATGGTTGGAAGCATGGCTAAGTATGGTTCAAAGTATGGCTTGAGGTATGGCCTTTGGAGTGAAATAAAATCAACATATGACATATTCCAAGGGTATGAATTTGGCCAGATTTCCAGCCAAGGAGGAGAAGAAATTACTCATGTAATTGTGGTTTAATGATGTGTTTAGGTGTATCTTTGATTAAGGTTTTGATTAGAAGTTTGTAAGAAAGTGTTTAGGTGAGGTAATGGTTAATTAAGGTTGTCAAGACTTGATTAGGGGTGGCCTTGCTAAATTAACAAATTAAAACCATTTTCTAGTCAAATCAAATCATATACAAAGTTCCTTGATTTAAGGAATTGAGAGAGAAATTACTATTTAAGATTCCATGACTAGGAATCTTGAATCAAAGAATGAAATTAGAGTTTAACTAAGGAATCTTAGGTTCTAACTAACCTTAATAAATTATTTTGACTCTAGATTAATTATCGAAATAAATTAATCTTCAATTAGAGCCTAATATTGCTTAGGTTTGGTTAATTACGTCATTAGGCTCACTGGACATTGTTCTAGGGGCAAAATGGTAATTTACTGAAACTGCTTAAGGCTACCCGGCTTAACCTGTTGTTAAACTTCACTAAAAACATCATTTAAAACTTTTTGGTAAAGTTGACTCCTTGGCCCACGTAAATGAGTGACAACAACCACATGGGCATTTTGGTAATTTCGTGTCAAAACTTAAAATGAGATTCCTGCTCTATTGCCACACATAACACATATAATCCTCTATCAACATCAAAACATCCTCTTGGATGACCGGAACAGCGATCCTCATTTTCCGGGTAAACGATCTCAAGGGCATTGGTCATTTGCATATCTGGAAAAAGTGGGTGTTACAATATGTTTAGTTTTCCAGAAATGAAAAAGGAAAAGAAAAGTCCACGCACGATTCAACCCTCATTCTCGTGCATTTTTCAACCTCCAGTGAGCTCGACATAATCTCTTGGTGCTTATGTCGAGTCCTACGCTCACCCGAGAGTAAGCTTCGTAGTTACTCCTTTTCAACTCCAAGCTCCTTTCCAAGAGTTTTCAGCCTTATTCTTGATAATTTGCACTTAATCCAAAGCTCCTATACACCAAAAAAAAAAAAAAACTAGAGACATGTTAAATGCAAAGGCTATAACCACTCATCGTTCATCATCAAGAGTGTTTGCCTTATGCCTATGTGATCCTAGGAAACTAAAGCAAGGTTCCTAATTACAAGAAAATAAGATAAGGTGGGTTAGGCATGATTTGGGATAGATAGGAAGAGAAAACCAATGCAAAATATCAAGAGATTGGCTAAACTCATAACCTATACAAGAGTAAGGGTGAAAGCACTTACCAAAAGAGATTAATTAGAAAAGATTGAGAAAAATTGCATTTTAGAAGGAAAAACCTTTGGTGGCTAGGCTTTTTGGGGGGAATGTTTGGAATTGTTATAATGTGTCAAATATATGTTAGGGGAAAAAGATATTACCAATGCATTAATAAAAAGGGGTCGCACATATTTTGAGTGGAAGTGTTGAAGTACTTGGCTTTAAATTTTTAATAATGATTTTTCTTTTATTTTTTCTCTTTTTTGTTTTCTTATCAATTTGACCATGACTTCTACTATGGTTGAAATTTGGTCTTAGGGATTGAAGTAGCACTTGTAGATAATTGAGTTAATATTCTAATGATAGAAAAATCATGTCAATCGACATATATAGCTTGAGATATTTGCAAAATACTAGACAAAGGTCATGTTTGACAACATAAGGATAAAGTCCTACTACAAAAATTAAATCCTAGCTTCACTTAGCATATATGGGAACTAGAATGTGATCCTAAAGGCAATATTAGAGGTCTCTTCATCATCTATTCGGAATGTCTTTACGTGGGCTATTGTACACAAGGTAAAAGGCGGACAAACATGCTACAGAGCTAGTTGACCTAAGTGGCTCTCTTTTTGCCTCTTTGGCACTGTTCTTTCTTGCTATACAAGAAAGCTACTTCATTTCTTTAAGCAAACTCAAACTACTAGATACAATTTTGAAGCCTAGGCTATGAGTCACAATAGCTACTAATTGTAGGTCTATAAAAGTCGCAAGAATGAAGAAAAGGATTGTAAGGTTCCCTTCATCTTCTCTATCTTTCTAAACAACGAATAATTCTTATTTGGAACTTCTTGTCAAAATCTTTTCTAAATTGTATTGAAAAATGTACTCTGTTGGAAACTTATTGGAGAAGTCACTCATCTTCTACTTCAGAAAGATAAAATGCTTTTGATGTTATAGATTAATCAAAACACAAACCCATTTTCATCTTTGTACCTGACCTGATAGTGGTCATTGTTGTTAGCTTAGGGATTAGTACAAAGAATACTCGTGTTTGGCTTGGAGAAGCAACGAAAAATAGAATTCTCAGCTGTAAACTTGAAGAGGCTAGAACAAGAACACTTGTAGTGAAAATCTCATCTAGTTTATTGAACTGAATGTAAGCAAGTGACTTGGCCAAACCAGGATAAAATATTTTACGTGAATATCCTTATCTTTTATCTCTTTACATTTATTTTATACTTTAGTTATTTATATATAAGTGTTAGTTTAT